>JANIJG010010605.1:0-25248 GCA_024611175.1 Megaceryle torquata | reverse complement strand
AAGAAAGAAAGAAAGAAAGAAAGAAAGAAAGAAAGAAAGAAAGAAAGAAAGAAAGAAAGAAAGAAAGAAAGAAAAAGGCAAGCATATCTGATATTTCTCTTTTAATTTCAATTCAGAAGACTTCTTAGGCTGGTTTGGCTTGTCCATTCAGTAAAGTTTAATAGATCTCTTTTACATGGACTTGTCCAGGCTTTCCTTGAAGCCATGTAAACTTTTCACATCTACAATACCAATATATTTTGGCAAGGAGTACCAAAAACATGTGAAGTGCATTCCAGGAAACCCTGCTTTTGTGACTTCTAGCTTCTTGTACAAGAAGAAATACACATCTGTTGATCCCTTTCCAGGCCAGCCATTATTTCTGTTTTTTATTTTTTCTACCTTAAATTGCCTATTTCACATAACATAAGTTCTAATAGTCAGTTTTGCATATTGTGAAAGCCATTTCACACCTTTCCTCACCCTCCTTATCCCCTTTCTGAACCTTTTCCTGTTCAAACACGGTTTCTGAAGTGGAGGATCAAGATGCACAATATTCAGCATGGGTGAACCATAGGTTTATACAAGGACATAATGACCTCTGTTTTCTTCTCTGTTCCTTTCCTTATAATTCCTAGTGTTTGATTTGCTTTACTTTTCTAACTGCTAATGAGCACGCACTTATAAACCTACTGCTCCTGGACACAGCCATCTCAGTCTACCATTTTGCATCTGAAACATGAACTATTTTTATGTCTTTCTCACCTCACATTAATTGACACTAAGTTTCATGTGCCATTTTATTGACCAGTCACTCAGACTAGCAAAAGACTCCTTCAGTTCTTCAGTCTGTCTGCACTACTTTGAATAACCTCGGATCATTAGCAAAACTTGTTTTCAAGTTCACCTCATTTACTAAGGACATTTAAGAACATACACAAAACCAAAGTTTTCAGCACAGACCTGTGAATCACCCAAAACTCCTGCAAGTGTTATCACTTTGTTGCAGAATACTGGTTTTATGTCTAAATATGGTGATTATGTTTACATAGTAATTTTGGTTCTACATTAGAAGAATTTAAGCAATCTGGTTACCTAAAACAACATACTATAGTAAGGCCATAGAAATTACTCCTAGAAATAACTTTGAATTACGTCTCTTTAACACATCTTTTTCAAAGCCAGTATTCTACACATTGTTAAACTATTTACTTTAAAGCAATTCAGTATTATAGACAGACTTTTGAAAAGGTTTTCAGTGAAACCCCCCCCCCCCACATTATGAAATTGAAAAAAAAAAATTAAAAAATCCATCCTCATTTCACTGAATCACAGAGTGGTTGAAGATGGAAGGGATCTCTGGAGGTCACCTGGTCTAACTCTCCTACTCAAGCAGGGCCATCTAGAGCCAGTTGCAATGATTACAGCCCACTGCAATTATTTACTACAAAAAAACCAAACCACTAAGACTTCACAAAAGCAATTATACAGAAGCAGGTTCACTTTTATCATTTTTCTGTAACAAAAACCCATCTATTTCACTTCATATGTGTTGGCTTTGCTTATTCAAATCGTTGTAGTGATTCTGCTCACTTAGTAAGTCTAATAGTGCTTTTAAAAGCAAATGTAAACAGAAATGAGGAAAAAACCATTACTGAAAATACATTCTAGACAATTTATCTTTGAGGACCTGGTTTTCTGAAACCACACAGACTTTGACAAACACTATTATGGATACTCAAAGAACCGTGAAAACTTAATTACATGGCATTTGGAGAACTATCTCATTAGTGCTAAAGCTTCATTTCGTTTTGCTCCTTTTCAATTCTTATAGCAGACAACAATCAACTGTTTGTCATCAATCTTATTTAAACAACTCCAGATCCTATGAATCTCTTTCATTAAGCTTCCTAAATCACTTCTTTTGCAGGTCAAAGATTCTTAGTCTAGTTATTTGGTTCCTATATGGAAGCTGAGTATGCCTTTTGGTCACAGAATGGTTACCTGAGAGATGAGGATGGTGGGGAGTGAGCTAACACTACAAGAACAGAAACAGCACAGCAGTAGAGCTGCACCATTCTAATGTTAATGGTCTCCAAAAAAAAAAAAGGGACTTTGTGAATAGTGTGGTGTTCCAGTTTTGCCAATAATTATTCAACTGCATAAAAAAATTTAATTGCACATTTTTTCCACAGCATTCTGCATGGATATCAAGATGAATCAACTCTTAATAGATTCAATGCCAAACGGCAAAGTCTAAAACACTGAGGAGGAGCGCACACATTAGCGACCCTAAGTCTTGCTCCAACTATATCTTCAGAAATTCAGATTGTTATACCCACTGCCAATACTAGAGATTCAACCCGACATCTATCAGCCAAACTCGGTCCTTTATATTTTGCATACTGTCCTTAGTAATAGAGGTACAACTGCAGATTTACCTGTACAAGGCCGGTGTAGAAAAACATCTTTAGAAAAAACAAGCAAACATGAACAAGCCACTAAGCCCATCTATTTCCATTTCTTCTTGTTGGCTGTTAGGTGCCCGCCACAATATCTTTTTTATTTAGCACGCTACAATGTATTTGAAGAGGGTGTTTCTTTCTTAGTTGGTTGTAGGCATCACCATAACAAACACGATCAGTGGTAATAGAAAAATGTCACGTTGCAAGACAAAGATGTAAAATATACTCCTATGATTTATACAAATTTAATAATTTTGACTAAATAAAATAATCTGGGTAAGAGGAAAATCTTCTGTAAATAATAATAATAAAAAAATACTCTACCAGTATCATATTCTTCTTCATCTCCAATGCTGAACACTGGTTTCACACCACGGTAGGGTTTGCCCACTCTGTCACTGCTGCTGACATGTCTGTTGGCAATGAAAAGGGCAAGAGAAGACAGGGGATGGGAGAAGAAAAGTAACTTTCAAACTAATGATATGACTTCCACAATAACATATTAGCAAAATGTAAACACATACTGTGCATTTGAGAAGGACAAGAGAATTTCATGAAGCTGCCTGCAAGGAAGCTGTGACTGACCCACCAAGGAATTTGGTTAGTGAAAGCATTTATTTCGGTTACTTGGCAAGGCTGACTTGTAATAACATGAAAAGAAATACTTTTTTGTTTTAAAAAACTTCTAGTCACCTTCCCAAATGACAAAGCATCTTAGAAACCTGAAAACTGACAACATGCTATAAAGTTTCTAGCATGAAACTGCAGTATTTCTGGAGAATCTGGGCAGCTTTACAAGGATATCAAATCTGAATGAAGGAAAAAATGAAGACTATTAACTAACATGCCTTAAAGCTTGTTTTTCTGGTTAATTCCTTAAAAAAACCCAAACTGCCTTAAGCACTTAAACGTGGGGATATTTTAAACCATCCACTGTAAACTCTGACTTCCTGCCCATTACTGTCTTCAGCATAAGTCAAATCCTGAAATCTTTGACCAAGCAATTCCTACTGCTAAAATCTCAGCATCCCTGGGATTTAGGCATAGATATTGACCTCAAAAATCAGACTTAAATCTTTCTATAGACAATATTAAATGACACAAACACAATGGAGTCTTAATGTTTGACTGTAAAATATATCGGGATTTGCAACTGTTAAAGTTCCATCTTTGAGTGCTGTGATTACATTGTCACAGCTGTCACATTTAAAGTTCTGGCTATCAACTACTGAGAGTACCTGAAAAATATTAGCAAACCTAAATGTTCAGAAAGCCACAAAACAGTAATTGCTAAAAAAAAAAAAAAAAAAAAAAAAAAAAAAAAAAAAAAAAAAATTAACAGTTCATGATTTTAGCCTTTAGAACTGTCAACATGTATTAGTTTAAAAAACCCGAGCAACCCAACAGCCAAAACACACCTATGCTTTCCCCCATTTCAGTTTCTATAACCTTCCTCCTCATACTGTGCATTCCTATTTCCTATGAACTATAAACTCTGGTTCCTGTTTTAAGTACATTCACAAACTCCAGTTTACATGCTACTGCAGAACCAAGTTGGAGAGGCAACCTCTTTAGTAATAGATAAATGAATTTTAGTGCTTATGTATAGCTGAAAACATTTGAAAATTAAAAAGAAACCTACATTTGCTATGGCTAAAATCTACTAATGTACACAAAACAATGAAATGTTTAACAGTAAAAAAAAAAAACAAAACACACACAAAACCAAACCAAACAGAAAAGCATTCTACAATGAAACAAAAAGTAAACATACAAAAACATGCTTGTTAGTGTTCAAGACAATAAGCATCAATGACACTGACAATTCAAGAAGGCAGTGGTTCTGTATGGAAGCTTTTGTAAATATGCTTTAGTAATAATAGTAATAACCAATTGGGTAAGAAGCAGCACATTTAAATAGTGTCAAACTGAATTACACTGAGAGGATTTAAGATAAGGTCTCATTGGTGTTTATAGATCAAAGTTAGTCAAGATGAGAAAGTAAAAAGCTACTTTATAAAAACCTGGTAATATCTTAAACTAGAAATGGACCTTTAACCTGTTTGCATGGAAGGCCACCACTATATTGTTAAAAATTGAATGCAATTCCCTTCAGTGGCAAATGTGTAAAATGAAATATATGGAAGATAAACACAATTGAATGGATGGAAAAAGAATGTCATTCCATGTTTTTAAGAGCTGCAATTTTAAGAGAATACTCTAGTGATCCACAGTGTGAGCATATTTATTACTGCATCTTCCCAATGAAAGATAAGCAATATGAGAGAAAGGAGCAAGTAAAATAACCAAAGTATAATCTCAAAATATCAAAACTTCTTGGTTACAAATACAGATTTAAGTGTCTTTCAGTCATCGAACACAGTCACGCTGCGTTGTAAGTTGGAATTTTAACACTTTCTTACTATACACTAAAAACTGATGAACAAAATGTGGGGAGAAATCCCCATAATCTTTAGGCTTTCAAAAATAACAGAAAAACCCAACCCAACCCAAACCAACAACAACAACAAAAAAGTTGTTTTCTGTTTTGTTTAAAAGAACGATGGCTAATGTTACTATTGGTTCTGCTCACACAACACCATTCTGTAATGCTTATGGGTAAGTCCTATCTCAAATTATGTGCAAACTATTTGAAAGAATTGGTTCAAAATCCTTGAAAACCTCAAACAGCATTTTAAATCTTCATTAATTCTTCCATCACCAATCTTCATGCTTTTCAGTCTAGGAGGGTCAAAAGCTGTATTAGAGTTCCTGAAGTATAACTAAAGTTACAAAGTGATTACACTTGAGCTGTCCTTCATTTACCACAAGTAATTTTATACAACCTCAATTCACAATTTTGATTTCTGAAATAAGTATAAGGAAATAAATCTGAGAGAAGTGTTAAGGGATTCCACATCTGTGTGGAATGTAGTAGTTAAGTGAACAAGACAAGGGAAAGCTGCAAGGCGTATTTACTTATTAACTCAGCATTTTTCTTTTCCCAGCAAAAACACCTCTGTTTCTATCAGCACCTTCTATCACCATGTGATGAGGATAGAAACTCCAGATTTCCAGACAGAATTTCTGTATAGGTTCCCTGATATATAAAAAAGTTCCAACGATGCTTTACAAACAGTTTATAACAAGTACTTTTCATAGTTTTAGTCTCTTGATAAAACCTTAAGCCATAATTTGTTCAGTAATTGCTCCTGGTGTCTCTCACTAGTACAAGTCACTAATAAAATGCATATAGGAAATTAAAAGTCAAAGAAAAAAAAAAATCCATAAAAAGCAATAGTAAGAAGGAGAACAGAAATAATAAAGCAGAAACTAAAAAAAGAAAGCACTGCCAATACATTCTTTCTTCCTCTAGCCCCCTGACCAGTACTCATGAAAACCAATTGCTTTTATGTATTCAAAAACCCTAAATTAATATAAAAATGTGTGAGCAATTTTGTCAGTGTAACCAATGCTTACAAATATCGTGACGCCATGCTAAATACGACAAAGGTGGGTTTAGTCAGACTGCTTAATTATCAAGCTTACCGCTCCAGGCTTGCTCTGTCTGGCCAGGGAATATTGAAAGGTATTCTATAGTATATTGGGGCAGAGGACAGAACAAAAGAATTAAATAAAAAGAAGTTTAAAGGGAAAATCTAGATAAATAATTGAAACGCTCTATATTGGCAAGGTATCTTCTTCGAGTAAGACGTTTATAAATAAAAACAATGCTTCATGACAACTGTCTCCCACAAGGGAGAGATATTTTTGTAAATAAATCTACTGAAAGATGATTTTTTGTGTTATGTATGGCTTACACATACACTTTACTTGAATTCTTCATGCAACAAAAGCTACTACCAAGTGCTACTTAAGATTTTTTTTTCCTCTAATTGTGAAATAATAATAACAGTAATAAAAAAAAATAATTTTCCAACATAAAGCAACAATCTGTATTTTTTGATTAGGTACAAGACTACTGAAATCTACTGTTTGTTTGGCACATATTTTAAATTAAACAAAGACCAGCTCTGTAAGATTCCTGGATACCAAGCTGTAGCAACATACAGCTGCAAAGGCTGCATTTTAAAGAACTCTAAAATAGGTTATTCAATTAAATTCTGACAGATTAAAGCTGTTATTCTGTTATCTAGTTAAGTATTTGGAATGATAACTTCCAACTTTGAAAGCATCTTTCAACATTTTTGCACATTCTTATTCCCAGCTCTATAGATACAAAAAATGGATTCTGGGTTTGAAAAGTTGTTTCAGTCAAACAAAAAAGTTTCAGGACTTGAATAAACAAGACCTTAAAAAAAGTTAACTTCAACTTGACAAGATGGGGCAGTTAAAAAAACCCAAACAAACCCAAAGCCATCCAAACAAATAAAACTCTGTCCAGAATCCTTCTATCATTCATCCATTTCATTAGACTTATCATGTGAAGAAATTGAAATCAAAGTGAAATAACTCTTGACTTTTAGACTGAATATAGAACCAATATATTACAGGAAGTCAAACTCATCATGCAGTGACAAATTCTAGATAAACATTCAAGAGAAAAGGCTGCTCAGACTGACTTTGCAATACTAAAGCAGCCCAGTAGGTCTACTGTGTCATGATAAAGTTCTGAGGAGGGCAGGAAATCTAAAAGCTGAAACTGAAGATAACTTTTTTCCTAATTAGCACAGTCTTCATATTTACAAAAGAGCCACCTGAAATAGGAAGTCATTCCTCACTCCTAATTCACAGGCAGATACAAATGACGCACCTGTCCACTGGCGTAGATGTATTTTCAATAAAACTAATAACTTTTTCTTTCACATTCACAGATTTAGTCTTCAAAGCAACCGTCATTTTATTCACCAGGGACTTCACTCCTTTTCCATCACCCGAACCACTAGGAGAATCACCCTGTAAAAGTAACTCCTCTCAGTATTAATCATATAAAAACAATCATATTTCATTGGTAGTTTATTAAGAAAGAGACTACAAAATAGCAATCCTTTTTTTGGTACTCAGCAGAACATGAATTATAGCATTAAGTGTTCTTTTAGAGTTCTGTCAAATGACAGCAACGATACACGTCTGAGGCAAAGATTATCCAAAAAAGCAAGCTTAACAAACCCCATTACTGAGCACTCTACCATGAAAATCTAGAGAGGAAGGAATGATAAATTGTATCATATCATATCCTACAACTTATCATTCATAAGTTGTATCCAAATCAAAAGCCAAATTCTACATACAGCATATCAGCTGTAGAAAAGAGACAATGTTGAGCTCTCCCATGAAACTGTATGCCAATTTTGTAGTAGTTCATTCCCAGAATGAAGACAACCAAGGAAAAGAATTGTCCAGTACGTTGGAGAATGACAACAGCAAGTTCTCCTCTACAAGCTCTTACTCTCAAAAGCATAAAAATGTTTAGGTCACCTCCAGCTACATACTGAATATAGTCTGAAATTAAACACACAACTGAAAACAGTCATGACTCTAGTAACGCATTTTACAGAACCGGATGAGAATTATGAAGATAATATTTGGTACACCTAGGTCTCCCATCCTACTATACCACTTGAGCTTAAGATTCACTTACATCAACAGAGGAATTTATGCTGCTTCTTGAGCCTGAAGTACTAGCAATCCAGTGACCATATCCATTTTCTGGTCCTTCCACGTTGATATCTGCTAAGTGCTGCTGGAGGGCTGTTAAAAGGACAGTAAAAAAACCAAACCAAAACAAAAACCACATTAAGAACTACACTGGAATTAGTCTGTTGATGAAAATACTGTATATTCAAGACTTACCAGTAACAATTTTTGCTCCACTGATTTAATAAAACAGATAAATTTCTATTGCTATAATCATCCTTGGCTTTTCTTTCAGTAACACAAAGGTGTTAGAAAAATCTTTATTTTAGTAATGAAAACAGTTAAAATATAGCAGCGACTAAAAATAAATCACTGCTTTGATCCTAAAGTTAGCTGTTATGACACTGCACATACTGACTAGTAACGCCTCTATACTCATAATGTAGCACAGAGCTCTCCACTGTTGTAGAGCTTACAACCAAACTGATCATGGAATCATAGAATGGTAGGGGTTCGGAGGGAGCTCCAGAGTTCACTCAGTCCAACCCCCCTGCCAAGGCAGGAACACCTAGGGCAGACCACACAGGAACAGATCCAGAGGGGTCTTGAAAGTCTCTAGAGGTGGAGACTCTACAAGCTCTCTGGGCAACCTGTTCCAGTGCTTGGTCACTCTCACAGTGAAGAAATTTTTCCTCATGTTGGGTGAAACTTCCTGTGTTTCACCTTGATACCATTACCTCTTGTCCTATCCCAGGACACCACTGAAAAGAGACTGGCCCCTTCTACTTGACACCCACCCTTCAGATATTTGTAAACATTAATAAGATGCCCTCTCAGTCCTCTCTTCTCCAGGCTAAACAGCCCCAGGGCTCTCAGACTCTCCTCATAAGAGATGTTCCAGTCCCTTCATCATCTTTGTAGCTCTCCCTTGGACTCTCTTTAGCATTTCCCTGTCCCTCTTGAAATGGGGAGACCAAAACTGAACAAATGATTTAGGAAAACATGAAACCGTTTAATAGCATCTTCATATAGATCTGTCATCTATAGACGCTAAACATCAAGAATGGAAGAGAGGAAATTTTCCCACTTCCTGTATTAATTTTTCACCATTCGGAAATACAGGTAAGCTGTAACAGTTAACTACAAATGTTGACTTACACAACCACAGTGCTGACTTACATGAAGCAAAAACCTGACAAATGAGACCTGTTTCCTATTTAGCTGATTTCTAGCTAAAGCCTAATCAAAGTATCAACAGTGTTAAGATACCGAGTTTTCTCAAAGCAAAGCTTATTATTAACAAGCTTACCCATAAATCCTCCTTTGGCAATGCTTACATATTCCTTATTTTTCTGCAACAGAAAAGACATTTTTAGTTGAATCAAAAATCTGTGCAATGAGTTTTGCAGGCCAGGTTACATGTTAATTGCATAAAAACTGTAAACTTGAATAATGTAAAAAAAAAATCAGTTAAGATTTAAAGGGGAAAATATTTTGCCATTTTGAATCAATGATATGCACAGACACACTTTATATGAGCTAGTAAAATTAGCAGCAATACAGTTGTACCTGTAAGAAGTGTGCTAGCACCATGTTCATATACATATCTTCTTCTTCCCTGCCACTTCCCATGAAGCAGAGGTGTTCCCCACCAGCTATGGAGCCAGACTCAATAGATTGTTTTTGTGCTTCTAATAAGGATTTTACAGATTGTGCAAATTCTGATGGGTTTTGAAGCATCTGTGGAACAAACAAACAAAAAAGTGCTGTTTGAAAGCAACATACTGTAACACAACTTGTGGAAAGATACAGACTTTGAAAATGGTTGCAATTTGGTGAGCACAAACAAGGTAACATCAGCACTGTAGAAGACACACACACACAAAAGATGACCCAAAAAGACAGCCTGCCCCAAACCTCATGTTATGCAGCTAACATTTGCTAGTTTATTTTTGCAGACACCAAGTTACAGGGGAAAAAAGTCCTTGCAAATTTCATGTTGCCATATTGCCAGCTTCATGCAGAGGGACCCATTTCCATATTTCCATATCACTGAACACAACACATTCAAACTTTACAGTTTTGAGAATACCTAGAATTTCTAGGTGCCATTAAAGTCCTCCTCTTTGTTGTCTCTGTGCTAAACTTTTTCTCATTTACTTACAAAGTTTTGGAAAAAAAAAAAAAAAAAATACAATCAGGAGTACACAGAGAGAAATCTAGGATTCTTAGTACTCTCAAAGTTAAGGCTGGAGTCTTCTGAGGGCCTATTACACATGCAAAAGCAATGATCTGCTATAGGAAAGTGACTGAGAAACAAAGACTCTTTAAATACAGCTGAAATTTCAACCTGCTCTTGGGGAAGGCACTTTTTAAAATTAATTAGGAAACATTGACCTGTAACTGGATACTGGGGGGAGGAATTCTCATTATCTGGATTAAAAAACAAAGTAACTCACAACTATTTTAACTGCTATTTTCCTAGAGCCAAATGATGCTGCTTTATTACATAGGTGCTATTATGTCCCTGCTTCCTCTATCCAAGACTACCTATAAATGAGATGGATTTCACAGTGCTTTCCCCAGTGCTTCCCCTTAAAATATATTGTGTGTACTTTGCACATGCAAGTGTATAAAACACACGGAAGTTCCATCCATGGCTTTTGTCTCAAAGATTATTTCCCTATGGTGTTTTCCTGTCATTAAACTTCTAAAACCAGAGGTGAATGTGGTAACATTCATCCAGCATGATTCATGAAGGATCCTAACCATACCAACTGACACACACTGCAGGAGTTAATTTCAATATGCAATTTAAACACATGCAAACTAATTACATCCAATTTAAGAGTTGTCTTCATGGACTTATTTTTCATGTATTACTAGGTTTTTAAACCATTTAATAATCTGTAATGTTTATTTCTACTTTATCAAAGATGATGTTCAATTAAGGTTAGCAGAAGGACACTCGCATACCACGAGGAAAGTTTCTTCCTACATAATTTTTTGATCTAGATTGAAACCCAGAACACTATATCACAGAATCATTTAGATTGGAAAAGACCATTAAGATCATTGATTCCAGTCATTAACCTAGCACTGCCAATGCTCCACCACTAAGCCATGTCCCTAAGTGCCATTTTTACAACTCTTTTAAAACTTCCAGGAATGATGACTCAACCACTTCCCTAGGCAGCCTGTCCCAGTGCTTCATGACTCTTTCAGTGAAGAAATTTTTCACTATCTAATCTAAACCTCCCCTGGCGCAACTTGAGGCCATTTTCTTTCAGGTGGTTATAGAGAGCACTAAGGTCTCCCTTCAGCCTCCTTTTCTCCCCTATATGATAATATTTGTGCAAATAATACAGAATGATAAATAATTTTAAATAAAGATAACTGATGCAGGACTGATATTCTTAACTACAAAATGTAAAGAAGCCTTTTATGGGGTATATATACAGAAACCATTCCATGCAGCATGCAGACCACCTGAAGTGAAACAGTAGAAGGTTAATCTAGAAATGAAGCCCACTGAAGCTTAAGGAATTTGGGGAAAAAAAGTCAGAGAAAAATATGATTGAATGTTCAGTTAGGAATTCATAGTCAAATGGAAACTGCAGCAAAATCTTCGAAGTAATTAGTCCATAGCACATTTCAGTTCCCAAATTAATGCACTACTTCTCTCATAAGGTACTGCCAAAATTTTAAAGGAGCAACCAAATCCTTTCCTAGGCATACGCTCCTTACAAGCAGGCTGTAGTAAGACTGTTGGGGGGGGGGGGATAAAAAAACAAAACCCAACAAAAATCAAACCCAGACAGAAAAGGGTACAATTAAATTATTATTTTTTTACAATTAAATTTTATTTTACATTACATTATTACATTAATTTTACAATTAAATTATTAAAATTAATTACACCCTTCAATGGAAATTATGAGGATAAAAAGATTTCTCCAAACAATGTCTAGTCTTTAGCCTGTATGGGTTTCCAGTTCTAGCCAGAGAACAGGAAGCCTGGAATCCCAAATTCACATGTCATTAAGGACTAAACTTCTCAATAAAATGATGGTTTCACAAATATTTTTTAGAGAAGCTAACTATTGAAACCTCATCACAAAGCTAGACACTGCAGTCCACAGGCTAGCATCTAAACTAAGGATAATTTATTTTTCAAAGACAAAAGTTTCTCTCTCCTTCTATTTAACTTAGGATTAAAAAATCAGTAAAGAAACAAAAAGCATACGAACCAAATCTGAGTCTAAATGAAACGCTGTCGATAAGTGCCCAGCATTGTATTGCTCTGCAGGTCGGCAATCCACTACAAAGAACCTTACTCCTTCCTGAAAGAGAAGGATTTGATCTGTTACAAAATTTTAAAATCACGTAAGTATTGATGTGAATGTACATAATTCAATTATATTTTAATATTAGCATTATATTAATTGATATTATTCTACAGGAACCTCTCAAAAGGGGCTAACAGCTATTGGAAAAATCTTACTTCATTTGATTAATCTGAATTTCTGCAGTTACCAGACCTCCAGCAGTATTCTAATAGTGTTTTCCCATTAATACATCAGCTTGCGCATCGGAAAGGATCACACAAGTGTAATACACACAGTGTAACTTTTTCATCTCTACTGTGAGGAAATATAGTGGGCATGAAGGCACACATCAAGACATCAGAAGGGACGACTCTGAAGTCCCAATCCAACAGTCCATTAGTACTCAGCACTGCACATAAGGATAACTTTATATGCCCCCAACTTAAACAGGATATAAACAGATGCTTAACTTTACTTGGACTAGGGAAAATAAAAAGTACGCATGATGAAACTGGGGCCTGGACACTGCTACAAAAAGCCATTACCCAATAAGAAACACTAATCTAGCTACACCATTATCCGTATGTTGATCTTAAATACTCTTTAAGTGAAGTCCCTGCATCTAAGTATGTCTACAGTTAACCATTACAGAAATAGCTTGAATCAATTTGTTTAAACCTTTCACTGACAAAAGACAGATATTTCATAATGGCATTTTTCTCAAAGATACTGAATAGTGGTTTTTAAATTTTCCTCTACAATAGCTACATTTGGAAAGGAATTCAAATTAGTAAGATATTACTTTAGGCTTCCACCCCTCAGATTCAAATCAGCTGTAGAAAACTCCCCTGTGCTCTAGTTGCTACAGCACAAATGGACTGCAGTCAGCAGATCATTTAAAAGAGCAACAACTTCAAGACAAGAATACTTTTACCCGAAGCAGCACTAACTGTTGTTAGTGCTTCAAAATACTTGTGATATACAAAGTAGTAAATGTTTCTTTTCCTTTTCTATAAAATTGGAGGGGGATGGTGGGGGGAAGAGTAATTCAGTATACTGACTCCTTGTTGCTGATTTGCTTGAAGAATCTCAGACACAGAAACTGCTAGACAGAGAGCCTGGCTCAAGTCTGTGTCATCATCTTTGAGACCCAGCAAGCTGCTGCCAAAAAGACTGTGGTTGTCCTAATAAGGCAGGAAGAAAAATAAAGTTAACTGAAACCACTGTTTTTAGATGTGAAGGCTTAAAGTCAAACTATATCCACCATGGGACAAATATTAAGCCCAATACAGATACATCTTGTCCATATAGCAATCAGATTTTTGACCAACTGAAATTCTTTCTGAACATCATGGAAAGGCCTGAACTTCCTTAACAAACACACTTGTTCATCACTCTGACACTACACAGAGTTGTGTTTTCTGGTTGTTCACAGCCTCTCTCCCCAAAAAGTCTCACATACTTGTCTACATATAACAGAGAAAGTACATACAAGCCAAATGCAATGACTATCAATTACTTCTATTTTATGAATTCAACTTAAGTCAGGTATCTTCAGTAAAGAAGAACTACAAGAACAGTGCAAGTGATGACAGCTTTATCTCTATTAAGTGACATTTTCCTGTTTGCTGTTGCAAGTACAGCTAGAACTGCTGTGCAATCTACTACAACACAGTTGTATCACTATGGCATTTTTGCTTCATTAGTTCTTACAAGAACAATGCCTTCAGTCATAAAGTGAGAATATTGCAGGAAGCCTCTATCATGTTTCACTTAACCTTATCTCTCAAAGATCTCAATGGTAAGTACCACCAAAGTAACAACAGGAAAAAATTGTTTAAACATCACAAAAAAAAATGTTCAAAGTTACTGTCATCAGAAGCTTAAACAGTCACCAAAAAGAAGAGAATGTCAAAACTACTTTTTTGTTACCTTCCTGAAAGAAGCTGGAGTTTTGCTACAGTAATATTGTGCCAAAGAGAAGAGATCTTCTATATCCTCTAAATTGAGGTTGGCTGGTGAAGTTTCTAAGAATTCTGAGATACATGAACAACAAAGTGCACCATTATTTCAGACACAGAAAAGAAGCACCATACATCTTTCTTTTCATATCATAACTTATTAAAAAATAAGACATAATGCAATTGAGTTTATCAATTAAAGATTAATGTTGATTCACTCTCCAAGTAGACTGAGAAGGTACAGGAAATCCTTATCCATTGGAAACCTATGCTATTTCCTAAAAGTTCAAACCTTCTAAACAAATTATATTTTATCATACTCTTACCTCTGTATAGTTTTAGCTTTCAGTTTTAATACTAAGTCAGCATCTTCATTTTTAACTACTAGGAGATTATTAATTGTATAGCATTATGGCACATCTAAAGAAATACAAAGGCAGGTGAAATAGGCTCACAATAAATTTAGTGTAAGTTCTATAAAAACAGAAGAGGGTAAGACAAGAACAATGAATTAGGCTCAAAGATACTAATCTGGAAAATGCAAAAAGTACAGCAGATGTAAAGAAGGATTTGAAAGCTGCTACTTTGGGCTTAGAAACATGGTGACTGTTTCAAATACTTCAAACTGAAGTATAAAGCTAGGTGTGGGAATGCTAAAAGGAAACACAGAAAAAGAATGTTAAGAACAGGGCAATGGGATGCAGCAAAAGAATATTAAGGAGGGAATTACTAGGTTAGGGGATTAATTGATGAGAAAGGAAATAGGTAATTCAGTTATTTAGTATTAAAAATTACAATCACAAGAGATTATACGTTATAGTAAAATTTCACTAGCAGTTGTATAAGGAAATACTTACTTATCATTTCTTCTTTATCAGATTCTTGTGCTAAGATAACGTCTCTGAAAACAGTAAAGTCACAGGCATAGATTGTCAGTAAAACCAAAATGAAACAAAAGTGGATTAAAGCTGGGTCAACAAGGAATGTCCCAAAGGCATTAACTATACACTTACTTTGCATTGACAAGGATGATTAACATTAAGAAATAAATAAAGAATGGATCTGCTTGTTGTAGATATCCATCCCATATTGCCTGGGTGACTTCAGGTGAACAGTAATAGGAGAAAAGGCTTCCAAGCTAAAAATTTGGAAAATAGCGTGAGAAAAAGCAGTAACCAGGAACAATTTTATCAGGATAACATTTTAAAATAGAAATATAAGATACCTAGAAGAAAATAAACCAAACAAAATTATGCTAAAACTTACATTTGCATCATGTATTGAAGATGGTTCTACCCTGAAAAGCAATTTTTTAATGGAAACAGTGCTGTAATGCTACAGATTATCTGTGAATAAATATGTCTAGTGTGAAGACACATTCAGCTGTATATTGTCAGCCTTGCAAATTCAACCAGCGATAACGCAATCATGCTGGAACACTGTTTAGCTCATAGCCACTGCTAAGCACCAATTATACCAACAAGACAATAATAAGAGAGTGTATTTACTCAATTATCTGAGCAAATAGAACTTTGAAAAGATCCTGTAAACAGCATTCATTTTTCACAGTAGAACTAAGCTAAGTGAACATGGTTGCACATTAGCTTTGCAATGTCACTTTACATTATGATGTTTTGTGGCTGAGTAATTAAACATTTGCAAGCAACAGAAAATTTTCATTACCGTTTAACAAACTGTTCCCATTTCAAAATACATCCTCTCTGATATGGAAATTTCAAAGTGGATAAAAGGTAGGAATTTATTTTCATACATGCCAGATAATATTTTCAGTCACACCGAACTCAAATGCATACCAGCTGAACTGAACTTGCTGATGCATACAAACTCTGTATCAACACAGCTACAGCTGTCAAAAGCTCAGTATTTGTTTTTAAACACTATCATGGAACATTTCAACACTTCTTAATATACTTGTACTAGAAAAGCCAAGAACATCTATCCAATTCTAAGCAAAATACAACTGAAGACAAAATGTCCCTGAACAGTGAGAGGTCTCTGAATGTTTCTTACATATTTCAATACATTAGAAATACCTCTATACAGACAAAGTTTTTTGACAGATAAACAGGGAATTTTAATGTAATGTCATAATATTAAGTGAGGATTAAGATTTTCTTCTAAGACTGTACACCAGAGACCATGACATTAAGGACTGGTGGCTATTCTCGCTCACTCCCTTTCTAAGGGAAGATATTTTTCTTAATGAATCACTAAATTTTTAATAACTTTGAAGAAGTTTGTATTTATTAAGGAAAATTATATAAGAAAATAGAGAGATTGAGTAGTAAAGAAAGACCAAATTCCTCTTTTGAAGGCTGATGATTGGCAAAAGGCAGATTTTGAGAATATGGAAATTCTTCCTGGACACATTCTTATATTAAATTTAGTAGCAGCCTAAAAAAATAATCTTAAAAAAAACCTCCCAACAAATACAGGCCTCACAGTTTCATAATTAATTTTGGTCTTATTTCTTTAACTGAAAGTGCATGGAATTACCAAAAAAAACCAACTACAAAGCCAGTGGGTACAAAAGAAGAGCCTAGAAATGTTCATGGCTCATAAAGTCTTTGTTAGTAATCTGCAGACTTTACCTCTGCAAGCACTGTATTGTGATTTTGTATTGCATATACTAAGTAGTATTAAAACATGAGAAGTTTCATGCTTTATGTTGTAGTCCTACTACACAAACTTTATTTAAAAAAAAAAAAAAAAGATTGAGATAAGCATCTTTTTAACTACCCCCAACTTGCAGTTTTGAGGTTAAGGTGGGAGGAAATGACCAATTCTTGAAGAGCTGTAAAATA
This sequence comes from Megaceryle torquata, assembly GCA_024611175.1. Taxonomy (NCBI): domain Eukaryota; kingdom Metazoa; phylum Chordata; class Aves; order Coraciiformes; family Cerylidae; genus Megaceryle; species Megaceryle torquata. The sequence continues at coordinate 8,092 of JANIJG010010605.1, read as the reverse complement.
TATGTGCCTAAATTCTAAAAGGCATGGAATTGTATGTGGCAGTCAAATAGCTGTTAGCATGGAGGTTTTGAAAATAATTAGGAATTTGACTTTAAAAGACCTGTTAGGCTGATGCTCATCCATATCTAAAACCACACAGCTGCCCAATATAAAAACTAACACCACAGCTTCTTACTTTTTGAGTATCTCAGTTGCTCTCATTCCTACTTATTCCAAGTAGTTCCTAGTATCAGTGGCTCAATTAACATCCAGTACAATAACAAGATCTCACACTTTAAGCAACCAGAGACAAAAAGCCTATATTATATTAAAACATGCAATTTATTTCAATATATGCAGTTCTAATCTCTTGTAGTACTCTTCCATAAGCTGGAAACAGGTACTTTAAATTTTTACAGAAATGTATTTTTCATTATGTTTCCCTACTTTCACTTTATTACCCAGTTGAGTGCATAAGAGTCTGGCGTCATCTTCTTAGTATCAAGAAAGGAGCAGAGTTCAGGCTCATGGTACTGAAGAAGCAGTCTAAATAGATGAAATGGTCTTCCCTTCATAAAACAATCCCTAAAAGTAGCAAAGAAAATAATAATAAATGCCCTCAGAATTGTCAGACTTACAGTATCAACTCTTTATTAGTTGTGATTATGTAATTTCATATACTGTAATTTTCATTTATAGGGACTGATCATGAAGTCAACTTGCATTAAGAATTAAAAACAAAACAACAAAAACCCCACAAACACAGCAAAGCCCACTATATCGATAAGGCAGAAGAAAGAACAAAACATTACCAATACTTTACTATAGAGTATATAATACACAATTATTTAAACCAGATTTAAATATCAAACCAATGCTAGCATTGTAACAATGTTGTTAACTAAAAATATAATTAAAAAAATATACATCATTCTAATATGGCAGCCAACTGAAATTTAAAAGATCCTTACTTCATACAGGAATAATAAATAAATTCATCAAGCAGGAAATAAAGGAGTATTTACAAGTAAGAAATAGCTGTTTAAAGACATTAGGAACAAATCTCAAGCATTTAAAAACTTAGGTAAACTTATGTGAAAGCTGACACAGATCTCCAAACACAACTATCAGCCTAACTTTCTTAAACGGGTGTATGTCTATGGTGGTGAAATGGAAACAGCAAATTATTAAGTGGGGATTCTTTTTTGAAGTTATCACAAGATCTTCAACTTCCCATGAAGTTAAAAGAGAAAAAGTGTGAAAAGAAAAATATTCTATTCATGAATTTAGCATAAGAATCACAACTTGCAAAGAACTTTGTTTTAATGGTTAATATGGTCAATTATTCCATTCAGTCAATCATTCCTTAACACTTTTTAACATTAAGAATCGATATGTATCCCCAAAAAAGTGCAAAAATAATCTTTCCATGTTTCTACTGACAGTGGAACAACTTTATTAAGGCATTTTAGTTAACTGGTTTGCTCAAGTCATTTTTTTTACATCTGGTACCTATTGTTGTAATCAATCCTTAATAAATACCCACTTAAAAAACAACCCCAACAAACAATAAACAAACAAGAATGACCCCCAAGAATGATGGAGTTCTGACTTGTTTTTTATTACCCTCTATAAAAGGTAATTAAAGTAGATACAATGTACTTTTCCTAGTCCCAAGTATGAGAGACACCTGTATTAACCACTGACAGCTTTTTAATTAGTTTACTAACTTACAAGCTCTCATAGAAATCATTGTCTATTCAATTGCATATCTGAGATGTTTTCCTCTTTGTTGGGACCATGAGTAGACTACTGTTTGTTAATTTTGTAAAGTTCTGAAAACTCACCATTCCAAGGGAATGGCAGAAAGAAAAGAAAAATAGGTACCCACAGGATACTTTATACCAAAAGCCTGGAGAGTAACAGTGTTTCCAAGGAAAGGAAAAAAAAATTTAAAAAATAGTGAAACCTCCCTCCTCTGAAATAGCTTATTATGAGGGTTTTTTGCCTCACTCTGCCTTTGGCTTGCTAGAGATGCTCTTCCAAAGAAAAAAAAAAAGAAAAAAAAAAGAAAAAAGAAAAAAAAGAAAAAAAAAAGGAAAAAAAAGAAAAAAAGAAAAAAAAAATTCCAAGATATAATATAACCCAACAGGTTATGCTGTACATTTCCCTCATCTATTAATATTTTTTTAGACTAGATTTCTAATAAACATTTCATGATAGTTACAAAACATGAGAAAAAGTGAATGAAATATATTCCAGACACAATCAACATGCACATCCTTTCAGAAAATACTTTCAATGCTGATTTAAATAGTACACAGGTGAAAGAGTTTTACCTTGGAATGAATTTATTCATGATAGCATAAAAGCAGTTGTACAAATCACTGCGTGGCAAACAAAGGTGAACCAGAGGTTTGAGTAGATGTATCCAGCCAAGGCAAGAACTGTATTTAACATTGCGAGATTTACAATAAAAAGTAATAACAGACTCAATATCCAAAAGCAATACTGACTTCTCCTCTTCTGGCACTGATAACTGGTCTGAAATAGGCGAAGCAATATAAACTGTATTAATGGCCTTTCAAAGAACCTGAATGACATTATTTCAAAGCACAATTACACTGACAGGGACTGCTTGGGGGTGGAGAAGAAAAAAAAAGGCATCAAAACAGAAGTGATTTTATAAACCCAGTAGGATAATGTATTTAAATATCTCAACAGGATGAAAGAAGCTTGCGTTTTCCAGGACCTGTATGAAACAAAGAGGTAGATTCTTTTAATACACAGAATGCTCCTTTTCTATTCCTATTTTATGTGCTCAGCAGATAACAAGCTCAACTCTACAACAAATTCATTTGAATTTCAACATAGATCAATCCACAAAGCATACCTCCAGTTCCTCAAAAGCCCACTGACATGCAAATTTATGAAAATTAGTGGTTTGAAATCAGCTAGGCTTACTTACAGAAGTTTTAGTATTAGCATATAAATCACATTGTTAATCTCTACTTCCAAGTAATTTTCCTGGCAATAGTTTAAATTTGGGGTTGTTCAAGTAACTATAAAATGAGAAATTATTTGATTACTTACAACTACATCTGACTTTCAATTTGGTACTGTTACTAATCAGAAGATACATTAACCATGAACATATAATCACTTCTGTAATGTAGTATATTGCTTCAAACTCTTACAAATGTTGTAAGGTACTGAAAATTAAAGATACCCTGTATTTAATGACAGATTAATTCTAAATCCATAATTTATATTATTGCATTTGGATGAAAACTGGCACAAAACAAATGGTACAAAACCCATTCTATAATTAGGGTAGCAAGCTAAACACTTCTTAACTACTGTCATTATTGAGTTGGATATGTACACAAATTTTAGGATTTCATTAGTTCCAAGGCATCTTTCTCTATAGACTTTTTCTTAAAAGGCTGACGACTTCATGAAAAGTACTGGCACCCACCTCATTCAAGGCAATAACTCTAAGATGTAATGAAATATTTCAATACCATATCCCAGATTATGCTTTCCACGTGATAAAATAACTTATCCTACTTACAGTTAAATATACTGGTATTTATTACACAGATTGTAGCGAAAACAGACTTTTATGTACATTCATACAATTTTTTAGTATTAAACAACTCTTGAGACTTTTTAATGAAGAATCTACTATTAAATACATTTATGAATTATGTATTTCAGAAATTGTTTTAATCCTCTATGTCCTGTATGTTTAACTATAGTTAAACTGAATTAAAGTAAAGGAAGGACTAGTCATGTTATGACAGGGAGAAGAGATGCCTACACACTGCATTAATGCAGTAGCATTCAATTTCTAGGGAACATTTTTCTTCCCCGAATTGCAAGAAGCCCATGAGTCTCATTACTTTCTAATAAAGTTTTTATTATGGAAGTCTAATACTTTCCCAAAGAGTCAATATTTGGCATTTCCTTTCCTCCATCTTTCAGGACAATAAAATAGTATATAAAAAACAAATGCCATCTGAAGATTAAGTTTGGAGACTTGGTTTGCTAAAACATTGAAATAAAGAGATCCAATCCAACCCAAAAGAGAAATATCTAACCTTCTTTTTGAACTAACTTTACATTTATTACATTGATCAGTTTATTATTGTTACATATTACAAAGTATATGCCAACAAAGAAAAGGAGAACTAGCAGACAGTAAAGTGTTTAATTTATATTCTCTGAATACTAATTGGGACGTTTTACTGTTTTCTTGAAAAGACACTGTGATTAAACAACACCGTGTAAATTCCCCCTAACCCCCTTTCCTTTACAGGACAAAGAGAAGGAAAATAAGACCTACTTCATTCTAGAGCTAGAAAATGTAGACTGCAATTTAGAAGTAGTAGGTATGTATGCATGCAATAACTCCATTCTCTGTCTTAACTTTCAACTACACAAGAACAAATTAAAGCATAACAGGTAATAAAATAGAAGGTTCTCTTATTGATTCCATAAGAAGTAGTATCAGAACTATCCTAGTTTATGAGTCAGCACTGACTCAATCATCTGATCATTGCTATTAACACAGTTGTTTGGTGTCAGGGATTTGGCCATTTCAGTGAAGAAATGACAACCAGACCTTGTGGCAGCTCCTTTCAGACACACTGGAATATTATTTCCAATGTCCTGGTAGCATCTTGCCTTCACAAACACAATCTTTTATTTTCACTGAAAGCACTATTAAAAAAAAGTATCTTTCTTAAAAATAGTCTTTAAAGTCCAAAATGTTGAATCGATTTCTTCCTTTAAAGGTTACATGCATTTTGGTGCTACATCAGCTTTTCAGATTAAGAACCAGTCATAAGACAATTAAAAATTTGAAGGACACTATAGAAAAAGTGTCTGTTTTAAAAAAAGAAGCTTGGAAAAAATTACATTTTTTTCAACTGCTGAAGCTTTCTGACCATGCAAACTATCATTTACAAGCTAATACTCTAAACTTCCGTGACATCACCTATGCCAGAGTACAGATATGATATTGTTTTCTTATGATTTCCTACGAATTTTCTGTTTTCTCATCTTTCTCCTCAAAGCTTCAACCTGAATGATGTTTACATTTTTGAGATTTAATTTCAATAACAAAGGCCTAAGACAACTGAGAATACAGAAGTTCTCACATAGGTGACCTAAGTGTAATTGAACTTACCAGTTAGGTCTTGGCAATCCTTATGAATTATGCTCTGTTCAGGCAAATCTAAAGAGCCATCCCAGGATGCTAGGCTGTCCCCCTTTCCCACAACATTAAGTGCTATCTGAAAACAAAAATAGAACACTTTCTAAACATTTCAGCTCTTCTTCCCCCCCCCCATATTTCAGTTTTCTTTTGCAGTTACCCAATTACTGAAATCAGGAATTTAAGTCAGTAAAAAGGAATATTCTAAAAGTGAACCAACATACATGCATATTAAAATTCCAGTACTACAGCTCTTTTGTAGAGACGCCAGGTAATTAAATCATTTACATCAAAACAAACACAACTTCAACCATTTCCTACATCTTGATTTAAGATCATATTTACCTTCCAGACTTTGGCCCTCAGATCAGCAGGCAACTGCCTTCCTTTAATGATGTTTCTCACAGTTTCAAGATCACAGCCTCCTTCTTCTAGAGCGTCTGCAAGATCTCTTTCCCTACAATAATGATATGTAATGTGTTTCTTAAAAATTAATTATGCAATATTTTAAAGTATTATTAATTAGATGTAGACTGGAAGCTACTATCAAACCCCACACATACATAAAAGTACTTTACAAGACAATTTGGCAATTATGAATATTAAATTTTTGCAAAATGTTATTTATTCTTTATTTTTAAGGCTGCTTGTTCAACACCTAATTCCCTTCAATTTACATACAAGAAAAAAAACGGTGGACATATTTTTGTTGCTGTTTTCATGAAGTGGCAATGTTGCAAAACGTAATGTAAATTTAGTTGGAATTTACAGCTTAAGAGATATATGGTAAATTTTCACACAAGCACAATGCATTCAAAGCAAACATTACACCTAAATTAGATGGCAGAGTTCTTTTAATTTAAGTATTAGATGACCTAGAAAACAGAAAACTTATTTCAAAGGTTTAGAACAGTCAGCTTTTAATCTCCTATTTCCCTGAAATGGGAAAAGACCTTTTAGTCAAACTCAGATTTACTGATCTATAAAGTTCTAGTACTGTAAGTGTGGACGTGCATAAGACTGAATTCAAACATACAAAAAATGTTAGTAATAGTGAAGAAAGTAGCAAAATACACAAATTCACAAGACAGTCAAACAGTAGTGACATTTAAGTTGCCATAGTAAGACAACAAAAGTTCTTAAGCATTATAGATAAGAAGGTACGCATTCAGAAATGATTACTTTACAATCTCCCTGATAGCTTCTGCAGACTGTTTCAACGGTTCCATGCTGTCAATAATGAGAGAACCACATCTGATGATTTCAGGAATTTCATTATCATGTAGCAGAGCAGTGGCAAAACACCAGGTTCACTGGAAAAATAGCAATGGCAGTGATACATAGGTCCCATAGACAAAACTCCTCCCTTACAGTATCCTCTTATCTGTTCTCTACTAGCTCTGACATATGCCTTAAGAAAGGCTTTGTTTCATGCACCTGAGGAGTTAAACACACATCCAGGAGGTTTACAGCCAAAGCAAAACACAGAACATGATTGTTTATCCAGAACAGATACTCAAGTATGAAGATGCATTCCTTGTGAATAGCACGTCTATTTATATACACGAAGTAACAGATGTTAAAGTGTTACCAGTATAACTTTCAATTACCTCATGTTACATACTATGTAGTAAATTCCAAATACCCACAGAAAAAATGAATGTCATCTGTTGAGCTCTTGTCTATTTCTTTACTTTGCATATATACACAACTAACCCCTTGATATAATAGTTCTCAAGTTTGCTCTCCTGAAAGCTTAAAACACACTTCTGATACCCTTTTTGATAAACAGATTAAAAACTCAATCCTATAAGAATGTATGCGTATCACAATAAGCAACAACCTACCCTTACTTGAAACCTCTCGAAGTATTTACAAGTTTGCAGAATAAGCATTTTCCTTGCATTGTATCAGCCAATTTCTTTGGTAGCACTTTCTGGTAGCGCCTTCAATCGTATTGCAAGAGTACATAAAAACACAACCAACAGTCTGTTTTCTTCAAGTAATTTTGCAACTTTGGACAGAAGAAAACACAGTTTACAAAAAAACCTGACTTATTTTCTTACACTTTCAGTATTAAATAAAAAACCCCTAAACAAACAAACAAATCAAAAGGAAAAATATCACCCATCATTTTCTCTGATTGTGTACATAATGATCAACACTGGAAAAGTTCAACATCAAATCAGTTCACCTGAATAAAACCCAAATATTTCCAGGATGTTTACATGAAGAGATCTAGCACTTGGCAGAACTGCATGAACACTGCTATAATCCAGCTTCAGCAGAAGCCAACATCAAATATCAGCTGAGAAGAGCCAGATGCTCTTAGCTATATAGCAACTTTATGCTCACACTATCTATGACTCACAGACTAGAGAGCAATAGCTAGGCGCTGAATTATAGAATCACAGAATCATAGAAAGGAAGGGGTTGGAAAGGACCTCTGGAGATTGTCAAGTCCAGCCCTCTGACAGAGCAGTATCACCTAGGTCAGGCCACACAGGAACATATCCAGGCAGGATATGACAGTCTCTAAGTCTCTTTTAAAGTCTCTAAAGAATGAGACTCCACAACCTCTCTGGGTTATAGCAACTAATCACATTTTGTGTGTTACAGATATTGTCATAGAATGTTAAGGGTTGGAAAGGACCTTGAAAGATCATCTAGTCCAACCCCCCTGCCTGAGCAGGACCACCTAGAGCGGGTCACACAGGAGAACACGTCCAGGTGGGTTTTAAATGTCTCCAGAGAAGGAGACTCCACAACCCCTTCGGGAAGCCCGTCCCGCTGCTCTGTCACCCTCACTGTGAAGAAGTTTTGCCTTAAATTTATTTGGAATCTCCTATGCTCCAATTTGCACCCATTGCCCCTTGTCCTGTCATTGGACAT
>JANIJG010010604.1:95975-114190 GCA_024611175.1 Megaceryle torquata | reverse complement strand
TTCCTTTCCTTTCCTTTCCTTTCCTTTCCTTTCCTTTCCTTTCCTTTCCTTTCCTTTCCTTTCCTTTCCTTTCCCTGTTTTCTTCTTTTTTTTTTTTTTTTTGTTATTACTTTTCTCTTTAAGATTACATTGCTGTAGGAGAAAAATAGCAAAGTCTAATTTTTCTGTCCTGTATATTTCGGAAAAGATCAAATAGTCAGCTAATGAATGGATTAGTGCTTTTTCTCATTGCTTTATGAATCTCAGATATTTCCCAATGGAAATATATAAATAGATTTTGATAATGAACAAAGGGAAGATGTATTTTATTCCAAAAGTACTAATGCTGAAGGGCATATCAAATACTCATGGTTTTCTTTTCTCTAGGAGAGAAACTGAAAACCACCAAGGATTTTGACCAAAGATTTTTTTAAACGGTGGGAAGTAATTAAAAGAAGTGCATAATGATTGATTTCCTAACTCTAAAAGGGTATTAGAAGGATCTGCAACACTGGGATATATAAGAAAATTTGAGGCCTCATGCATGTAGAACCACATATGCTTGTGCATTACCTGTTCCCTTTCAAGGCCAAAATTGAAAATGTTCAATATTTGGAGCTGAGCCTGTCAATAGTATTATAGGAAGAAAAATGGGGTATCTTTCATATAGTAAAAGAAAGATGCTTATTTTATAAAAATCCTAAAATCTAGTTTGAGAGGGTGGATATTGTGAAAATGGCATTCAGCTGAAACTCTTGCCTTTCTCTAGGGATCTGCTGGGAACAGATGCTTATTCTTTTGATAGGAGGTGATAGTGTTTCATTTTAAACACAAATTATTTGCGGGGACTGGGGAAATACAGAAAAAATAAAAGGATGAAAATGAAACTTTTCTCATCTGTAGACCTTTTACAAGTTTCAAATCTTAAACTTAAAAACAGACATACTTTAAAGAATCATGATACAGTTGGCACACAGCTTGGGAGGATAAGAACTAAAAACCTTCATATAATATAGAGAAGTTATATATTATTAAAATCTCATCTATCCTTAGTAGTAAGCTAGTATATTATTATATCCTCATATATTCTTAATAGGAATGCATGCTTTATTTTGGAACTATGTCTTAAGATCTTTTGAGCAAACTCAAAGCTTCTCCATGCCTCACACACTGATCTTACTTGAACTTATTTTTCAAATATATTACTTCTTTTCTTGGGTACACACTTATAGTATTCAGATGATATTTCATTACCTCATAAAATATTTTGTCTTGTTACTATATGTCACACAATTCTCTTAAACTCTTTTCTTTTTGCAGGCGTGAAACATGAGAGTTTAAAAATCAGGTCAGAAAAAGAAGCTAATTCTCTTCACTTAAGCACCCTGTTTTTCTGTCATCTTCCAAGAAACGTAATGAAAAATAGTGTGTCTGTTGTCAGGGGGAGTTTACTGTAGCTATCAGCAGCTACTTATGGCTTTCCCTTTTAAAAAATCAGATACAACATTGCACATTTCTACACCCTGTGCCTCAGGGGTGGTACAAGTGGAGAAAAAAACTGTGATAAGCCCTGGTTTTCCTGTGGGAAAAGATAGTTGTGTGGCACAATCAAGGATCTACTAGGAATAGAAAGAAAAGAAAACTTCTTCTTGATAGGACCAAAATTTACCTAAACTAATCTATAGCAAAAAAACCCCAGAACAAACCAACAAAACAAAACCTTCAAAGTGATGAGGTTTCAGCTTCTTCTCCGTACTTTCTATGCACTTATATATCTGGCTTTAATTCTTGATGCTAATTTTGGTTGAGCTGTGATGTATGTGACCTTGCACCAGTTGCTTAATTTCTCTGAGCCTCAGTAAACTTGGCGGAACAACTGAACAAGAATTGAAGATGACTGGATGAAACAGATGGGAAAGGAAGTAAGTTTTACACAGAGCACTGTGCTTTGCAGTGAGTAATTTGAGGGGAGAGGGTGAAGCAAGCAATAGATGGGATGCAGACTCTAAAAAGATCACCTAACCTGCTTGAGTAGTTAACCTACTCAAAGGAATAATCTCACAGAACTATTTACCTGAACATAGAATCTCTCTGTCCATTTCTCTGCATGTATGGTTGTGAACATCCATATGACCGAGTGAGAGAGGACACGAAAGGGAGTTCAGACAGTTCAAAGGAGCACTTAAGACCTTGTGAATGCACTTGTGAATTACTCTCGTGCCGTCACAAGCAACAGGTTAATATGTAGACATGCTTACTTTGCATGGAAAATTCTGTAATCATGTATGCATATGAAAAAATAGCTTGAAAGCACAATATGAACCAGCAAAATAAAGTGTATTTCTGCATTACTTGTATTAATGGAGAGTTACTTGGAATTAAATTAAAGGAATTGTTTCATTTTTCCAAGGAATCTCTATCAAGTTAAGCAGACTCAGAGCAAGAAACTACATTTGGAGATAGATGGAAGCCGAGTAGCTTGCTACCAAAGGTAAAATTTTGGCTAAGTGACAGGAAATGTACATCACTTAAAAGATGATTCCCAGAACTCTGTAAATGTGTGGAACTATTTCTGTGTAAACAAAAATAGCCAATAGTATCTTCTGGGCTTGCATTTCATATTTTATCTTTAAGAAAAAAAAGACATATTAATGAATTCATGATTTGTGACCAAAGCATACTCTTATTCTTTGCCATTATATAAACACCATTAAAATGAACTTGAACCATAAATATAGACAAGCAGTTCTACTTGACCTTTCTGGCTAGAAAATCAGGAGGAATTCATATAATGACAAACATTCTTACTAAAAACTACATCATTGCTTTACCAAGCCAGTATAAGCTGCCAAACACTGATGAGGCACTGCAGAGTTCAGAGGCTGTTGTTAGTCAAGATTTGGGGCGCAATTACGCTTCTGTGGATGTTGATAGTAGCTCATCTGTATAGTCTACTCCAGGGAGAAATTTGTTCAGCCATGAACGTCAAACTGTAATGGAGATATTTCTAGGAAATTAATCAAGCCAAATGATTTTGCCAACCAAAAAGAAGTGCTTATTTGTCAGAGGAGGTAAGAAACTACTGGTGTCTGTGTTGTGATTGGTTTTTTATAAATAACATTCCCAGGCTGGTAGATCTTGACTTGTTTTAGGAAATTAGGATTTACTAAGGACTTTAAATGTCAAACTACCCTTTCCTTCATATTGCTAGGCATACTTGTCTCTTAGGTTCTGTCACCTCTGATTTCTCTAAGTGGCCTGATAATTATTTTAGTGGTGATGGGGAGGCGAAAAGAAAAGCAATGAACAAATGCATTCACTTGCATATTTTAAAGTACGAAAATTTTGTCTATCATTCTAGTTTTTCCTGGCTGTTGGACAGAATAAGTAGTCTAAAACCAAAGTCTGAGACAATCTTGTCCCTTACTAGAGGTTTCAGACTTTGTAATGGTACTGACAGTAAATGAGACTATGGTTTAGAAATTGTCTGATAAACAGTTTATTTTTGCAGCTGAATTGATTTACTTCACCATATCATATATTTTGTGTGTTCTTGGAAAGCAAGATGGAGAGAATTCACCTTCTGTCTGCACTGAAATAAAAAACATGTTGCCTTTGGAAGTGTTAGAATATCACTAAGGTTTTTTTTTTTCAAATTTCACCATACAGTCTATGTTATTTTTATTATGTTATTTATCAGCTGGAATAGCTCTGGTGGCAAAGGAGGCACTATCATGGACAGATACTTTAACAGATTATCAAATAGCTATTGATCAGTAGATACATGGAATCACTCTTCCAATTTGAAATTAAACTATTCATAGAAAACTGGTGCCCTCCCAAGGTTGTCAGTCATTTATGTGGCTGTGGAGTTCTCTGTTCAGCCTTTCTGGTGTACCAAGAGAAATCTCTGTTCAGCAACACGGCATTGCTTTATTTACTTATCTATTTATTTATTTTATTAAACTTAATGAAACACAAACAATCTAGATGTCAACTCTGTCTCCTGTTTCCCTGAGGCAAGTTGTGCTAGGATCATGATTCCTTCAGTCTTAGAAGGTAGAAGTGTGATAATATCATACTCGCCTAGCACTGATGTACATGAGAGGGGCACTGCTTTGTGAAGCTGGCTGGCAGTCAGCCAAATGCTGATTCTACACTTTAGAACGTTAAAGATAATGTCTTTTAACCTTTCAATCAACCTTGGGTGCTATGTGGAGGAAGGTAGGGACATATTTAAAAGCAATTTTAAAAGTATGCTAACCATTAACTGTTGCCAGCTGAGAAGTCTGGTTTCCACTACTTACACTTGGTTTTGGTGCAGCTTCTATCCCAGGGGTATCCCTGAATCCCCAACAAGAAATTCAGAAAGCATTCTCCAGTGAGTCAAGATCTACCAGCCTGGAAATGTTATTTATAAAAATTTCTTTCTTGGAGTTACTCTGTTTTTCCCTCTTTTCATTTAAATCTATTACTCCTTGTCCTGTCACAGGCTCTGCTGAAAATATTGTCCCTATCTTTCTTATAGGCCCCCTTTAAGTATTGAGAGGCCACAATAACATCTCCCTGGAACCTTCTCTTCTCCAGGCTGAACAACCCCAACTTTCTCGGCCTGTCCTCACAGCAGAAGGGTTCCAGCTCTCGGATCATTTTTTGCAGCCCTCCTCTGTCCCTGCTGTGCTGAGGGATCCAGGATAACTATATTTACTGGCATTATCAGATTTTACTGATATACAGTCAGTAGATCGCCATTTGTTATGTTTCCTTGTGGGAACGTGACAGTGATACCTTCCCCGTTTGACTTATTCACTTTGTGGCTTTCAAATGAGCAATATCAGACATACTTGCTTCTTTACATTATCTTAGTCTTGAGTTTTCAGAAGGATTAATATATATCCCTTCAGCTTTCATGCCTTTATGCTGTCCCAAAACTCATAAAGCAAGAGGGATTGATAGGTTCAGCATTTTGCTCCTATAACAGGGAGAAGTCTTTTAGAAGAGTGATTTATGGTGTTGCAGTGAAACAGTTCATAAAGGATAATGTCTTTCGACTTAGAATTCACATGCTATTACATAGGAAAGGATTTGACATTTGAAGGAAAAGTCAGCTGTGATATCATCAATTTATAACAGGCTATTTGAATGTGAGATAGAGGGAAACACCCTGTCAAACATTTTATTTCTGGGCATGTTAGCTTTCCTGATAGTTAAAATTAATTACTCATGGAGGATGCCATTTAGCCATAGATTTGTGAATGTGGTGAAGAATGGTTGGAAGAGAAAATGAGAGACAGTAACCTATAGAGCATTTCTGTATGTGTAGAAGAGGTATTTTTTTCAAGGACAATCCTTTAATTCTTCTGTCTTTGACATATTAAGATGATACAAAACGGGAAGGTTAAGACAGGCTTACCTAGTTTATTCCCACTTCAATGTTCATCAACAATAATAAGATTAGAATATATTTTCTTGTTATCAGCTGACCTGATACTTTTCAATACACACTAGAATGAAAGCTATTACAGCAGTCCCCAGATATTTGAGTCTACTCCCACCCCACTTTGATCTTCAACATCTTTTATTACTAATTCTGATTTAAATCTCATCTTGGCACTTTGCTCTCAGTTTAAAATAAGCCAAACCAGATTCTAACCATTAGCTTGAATGTTTGCTGATACTGGGAGCTACTCTGCCTGTGGCTACTGCTCCTACCCTAGTGATCATGGGAAGCAAGCAAATACCTGCTGACACACCAACACCAACTGGTGCTCTCTGGGGGAAAAAAAAAAAAAAAAGAGTTCAAAAACATATCTTAAAAAAAAAAAAAATTGAGGTACTGGACTGGGACAGACTATGGAAGGAAGAGGAGTGTCACCAGGCAGGAAGTCAGCTGAAGTGACAGCTAAGAGGGATTTTTAAAATTTTTTAATGAGATTCATAAGTTCTTCATACACAGTGCACAGAATTAGAATAACGTGCTTAGAGGACACACCCAAAGCTTTGTGAAGGGTAATTGGGACCAGTGCTGGCATTAAGTGGCTAAACAAGACAATGCCTTATTTGCTAAATTAAGTACAATGAAGAATCAGAATAAAACTTCCTTTGTGTCACAGAGAAGATTAACCCTGTCCCCTTTATCCTTCTTCACTTCATTATTAACTTCTCTGGATAGTGGCAGAGCAAAGTATGGGACTGATATTTGGACTATTTAATGGCAGCATATGGAAAAGATATGGCAAAGATGCAGTGCAAACTTCTGTTTATTCTAAAATGTATGCAAATACCAAGTGTCTGGGAGAAACAAACAGAAAGAAGGCAAGTTGATCCCATTCTTTATAAGAAAAGAATATTATTATAGCTTAATGAAGTATACAGAAATAAGAAATGTCAATAGCAATAAGATTTATGGCACTAAAATGAAGAAAATTTCAAAGAAGATTATAATTCAGACAAGTATATAGCCTGTCTATAGTAGATTGAGCTAGATCCACAACGAAGCAACATTGTAGTACCTACTAGACAATGGCTGGGGCATTTCCTGGTGACTGGTGGTGAAACTCAAGTGAATTGTATACACTTATTAACCTATGTAGGTAAATAAGAACTGTTTAGTAGATAAAAGCCTCAGTTTTAATTTTCCAGTCATGGCTTGTATGATGCAGCCATAAAAATAATCAGCTTTATGTTACATATCAGTTGAAGAACCAACAAGTAGATCTGTTGACAGTTTGAGGAGTTTTCAAGTGTTTGCTCCCATGTCGGTCAAGCACATTTAAAACCTACCCAATGCCTTTAAGATGACATGAAAGTTTATTTTTCCCTCCTGATATCTAAGATTCTGATTTGATCAGTCACTACTTATGAGAGAGATTTTTCGTTTTTGATCATTTTTAATCACTGTAATGTGGATATCTGTCTGTCATGTATTAGGCTACTACACAATGACTAAACCCTAGAGAAATTGGTATCTCTGGTATATCAACTATTACTGAAATTAAAATATATTTAGAAAAAGTCCTTTCACAATGAGGCATCTCTGGGTTTAACAATTTGGTTTTGCTGAGACAATATAATTTGTCAGTGTTCACATTTCAGAAGAGACCTATTTTGATGAAATTCTTAATGGTTGTTGAATACTGACAGTGTTGATATGTCCCATGCAAAGAAATAGCTGAGAACATTATGTACTTACCATACAAAATAATGACAGCTGGTTTGAGAACTGCAGGAGTTGTACAGACAGCCATTGGGACAGTCTTTTAAGGAGAGGTAAGAAGGTAGGACAACAGCTGTTTGACTTGATGAGGTTCAAATCAAGAAAGGGGAATGGAAGTTTTTGATAACTCTTATATTTGCTCAGCAGAATTGACTCTCACTCCTTCTTTGGAAGAAATGTCAGTTTTATTGTTTGGATCACTTCTCCCAGAATTTTTCATAAGTGAGTCTTTAGCTAAGCCACCCGGTTGCAGTCTGCCTCTGAAGTCCTTAATGAAAACATCAAATGAAATAGGACCTTAATAATGACCTTGTTGGTATTCTGCTGTGGCTATGTGCATGAAATCTTCAAATCTAGAATGCCTCATAATTATTCATTATAATTCATAACTGCATCCATCAAAGACTGTGATAAGTGTTTCTCTGGGTTTTTATCTAGCTTTTATTCACAGGGAATATGGGAGGGTAAGAGAATTGCAAAACTAGAAAGAAAGTAGTTGATTGTGAGTTATTTTAATTTTGTTTGCTGATACTATTTTTTTTTCTCTAAGCAAAGATAATAAATTCTGAGAAAGAAGACTGTTCTAGTTCTAGCTCTTTCAAGCATTGCTTCCATAGCTGAATTTTTTTAATTTTTTTTTTTTTGAGATATGACCCTTCTTTCTTCCTTTTCCCTCTGCTTACCTGTCTCATCAACCAGAGTGGTAAGTGCTTTCATATACACATCTCCTGTTATTGGTGACATGAGAAGAACAGCAAATGGTTTTATGTGGCAGATGTCCTGCAGTTATAGCAAACCACATGCTTTGTATCCGTAACTCCTGTGGTATTCAGTACTCTGCAAACTGACTTAGTGTTTCCAATTACTTTCAGAATTGTCTCCATACATGTGGTTGCTAGACCTTCGCATCAATCAGCACCTGTCTGGGCTACTAGGGACATGTGGTGCTGGAGCTGTGAATTTCCTTAGATATGATAAGAGATGTGAAATGATCTAGGGGTGCAAGAATTTGCAGCATTGAGATCAAATTTATAAATCTCTTTGGGATTAAAAAGTTGATGCTTAGTTAGGATCCCTGGAACATGAGGGTCAGAGGAGATGAAGGCTCTGGGAGATGAAGGCAGTGCTCTGCCACTGGTGTGCATGTGAGCTTGAAAACAAAATCTCCTTTGAGAACCAGTTGTAATTAACTCTCACTTTTCTGGGTAATGGAGGATTTTGGTGCCCAAGAGAAAAGCACAGATAATACAAACCTGTGTAAATGAAGTTTAGAAAACACAGGGTCTGTGCAAAGCCTGTGCAGCCTACTGCCATGTACATAAAACTTTACTTCTTTCAGTCCTGAGCTGATTTAACTGTAAAATGAATTACTGAGAATTACTAGTCCCAAAGACACAAACATGGGCAGATTTTCACTGTAGCAGGGTGGATTCTATGATTTTTCAAACATGTGACATGATGAAATTACTGCATGTCAAAAAAAAAAAAAAAAAAAAAATCCTGGGTGTCCAGAGTCCTCAAATTCCATATGGACAGATGAAGAGGACACATCTGAGGAAATCCAAATAGGCAGTAGTAGTCTGGTATCTTCTGTATGAAAGAGAGAAGCAATGAAGTTTTGTGGTATCCATGGTCAAATAACTGAAAGCAGGATCTTGTCTGGGAGCTTAAAGAAAGTTAAACCACTTGAATCTCCAGTCTCATGCTTTAGGTCACTTTTAGAGTATTAAAGTTATAAGCAAAACTTCTGTGAGTGAAAATTAACAACTAGGTGCTCAACAAAATTCAAATGAAACCTTCAAGAAAAATGGATACTGAACAATGTGATAATTGCAGGTGCCTTCCAAGGAAAGAATTAATTTTTCAATGCCTTCTTTTAGATCCTATTGTGTTATGGATTACTGAGCTTAAGTCCTGAATTACAAAATTATAACCACTTATTAATTACTTCTGTGAGGCATTTTACACACAGTTCCTGCAGAAATCATGTAGCCTTAAGACAAAAGATATTTCTGCATTTGGTGATAAGCCCTAGAGATAATATTTTTCAGTCAATAGTAAGTTACCTGAAATCATAAGGGATTGGTAGGAAAATCTGGAATTAATTTTTGTAATGTGCTGTAATGAGGAAATACACAGCTTACAATGTGATGTGCTTAGCACTGAGTCAGTGGAATTTCACAGTAGTGCACCTGATGGATACTGCCATGCTAGCACTTTTATATTTACATGGAGACCTCAGATCCAATCTACCTCTTTTAACTTAAATTTTATGCTTATTACTAAATCTTTTAAGGACTACCATCTCTGAAATATTAGTTGTTATATTTTTCAGCATTTGTCTTAACACCATCTTTGCTGACATAAATTTCTGTAAAGGATGATACCTCGGCAGAGGGACAAAAACTAGATGGTACAAGAGTTCTGGCTGTATTTTCATGAATTCTGAATCTTATCATGTAGTTTTTTCTCAAAAACACTGTGGCAGAGGGGGAAGAAATTCAGAACATAAAAATTATTTATATCACTCTTCTACAAATGAAATTTTTCATCATCTTATTTTGAAAGTTAGTTTGGTACTATTTTGACAATAGAGTGAATAGCCCTTTAATCAAATGTTTAGGGATGTATTCTTTTATCAATCATCCTGAAATGATGTGGATGAATAGGCATTTTGGATTTATGTGAAAAGAAATGTAGTCATCAATAATATTAATTATTTATGGTTACTCTCATTATACAATTGATATCTTCAGAAAGCTTATGATCTTAGGTTATCACAATTCAGAAACAGTGGTAACTTCCTTTACCACTTACTCTTCCAATTTCTTTGGATGACTCCCTCAGATTCATTCTTGTGAATTTTGTTTTGAAGGCTACTAACATAGATGAATTATAACTGATGTAGATATGTCTCTCATAGTTACTACATGTTATCATGGATCTTTTATAAGTACTTCACTGCCATATGCCATTTACAGGGAGTACCTTGGATAGATGGTCTTCATCCTATTTTCTGTGTCTATTTAGTGTTGTAGAGCTAATAAAGCTGTTATCATAGATAACTTATCTCTCTTTTAGTATGCCTGTATATAGAATATGTTTTCTGTGGTTCTTCCACACCTTATTTTAAGTACTTGATATTTAGTACAAAGCCTATCTCATTTCAGCTATTGGTTCTCTATTTTTCATGTGCAAAAGAAAGTTCTAGAATCTGCTTGGATTCATGGGCTCATTTACATACACAGTTCACTACTGCACCTTTCTCAGTCATACTTTCATTTATAATGAAAAAAATGAGTCATCGTCACTGGAAATGCAATGATAGAGTAGTATCTGATCACTAATTCTGCAGCTTTCATGCCATTAAACTATGTGTAACTAAGCAGCGCAGAGAGCTAGGGGTGGAGTAGAATCTGGCGCATGTTCAGGAAAATGCATTTCCTTTTTCAATGTGAAATGTTGGGTGGCTTCACTCACTGTTGGTGAAAGGATCCGCCTAGTTGATGGGAGCTGTGTAAGCCCTGCACCATCAGGGGAAGAGCTGGGGTGTGGAGGAAGTTGGTTTGGAGATTTGTCAATGCCTGGATCTAAATACCCTATGAAAGAAGTGACACAGTACTTGACTAAGAAACAATGGTACTCTGCATTTTCCGCCCAATATCTCAAAACCCTTGCAAATGCTATTAGACTTCTAAGTGTTCAGTAATGAGAATAAAGTGTTTAATAAATGTGGAACGTGCAGTGAAAGAAGTAATCCTATTTTCTATTATTAACTCACTTTCTGAAATTCTCAGTAAAGTCCTGATAGCATTTTTAGATATGTTTTAACAAAGTGACTCAAAAGAGATTTGGTTAATGTTACGTAGGAAGTCAGCTGTAAAACTGGGAACAGAACCCAGATTTCCTGTTTTGTGGGTCTGTTGTAACAAAACAATCCTCTCTCCGTCATACAATAAATGATTTGGTCCGACAGCCCAACCAGTGTTTTGCTATTTTTGAGACAGAGTAAATGTGTTACAAGGCACAAACACATCTCCCAAGTGCAAGACATCACCATAAATAAGGAACTGTTACACCTAGGCATCGTCTAGCTCCTCCTTAGGTGGACTCTGTCCAGGGTCTTGGAAGACCATTTTGTATAAAACAGGGTTGTTTTCACTGTGTATACTGCTAGGATGTGGGTACTGGTGGCACTGTATCCCAGTTACCGATGTATCCCTTTTCCTGTGGTCAGTGTTGCTGCACCAGTGCTCACTCAGAATGCCGCTGAAATGATGGCACGGCTCACACGCTCTTTTGGTCTGAGGTGACCACCCTTTCTACTACCAGGGCTGCATTATACAATATATCTCAGATGTGGGTCTCAGCTGGGAGCTGATAATGGCTTGTAGAAAGCTTCACTGCTTCAACTGTGGCAAGTTTTGTTGAATTAATAGTGTGGCATCATAAGAATGACTAGTGCGAGTCTAGTCATTCTTGGCTGAGTCATTCCCTCCCACAGCTGGAGACTTGGCCTGTCCAGCATCTCCTGCCCTGGGACAGCCTGCTGCTGTAAGACTGACGTCTTACAAACCATCAATGCTATCAGATGCTCTCTCAAGTCACAGGCAGTGAAAGAGCCATAATTGTCCGATTTTTATTTAAGTATGTCATCTTGGTCTCAGAGGGATCACTGGAACAAAATCCATCTGTCAGCTGCTTACTAGCCATGTCCTTTGGGCATCAGTTCTAAGGCTGATTCTATGTAATATGGTCTTAACAAACTGAATGATGAGACAGAGATAGGGGTTTTGCTGTGCTCTCAGCACATGATAGTGGACAGGGCTGCTGTTAAGAAGGTTCTTGGCAGGCTGGGGTAATGGGCTTGCAGGTACCGTGTGAAGTCAAACACAGTCAGCTGCGAAGTCCCGCATGTGGGATGGAATATCCTTGTGCACATGGTCTGGGGCTAACTAGCTAGAATACAGCTTTAGAGGAAAGACCCTGGGAGTCATGATGACAACAAACAGACCATCAGCCAGCAGTGTGTCTTCTTACTGAAGGCCAGCTGCATCCTGGGCTGTATTTGCATGACCGTAGATAGCAAATCAAATGATGTGGCTCTTTATCCTTTTCAGGTGCTTGTGAAGTCAATTCTGTGGTACTACATCCCATTTTGGACTCACTGGTGAGATGCTCGTGGGGATGGAGCACAAGATGTATGAAGAAAAGCTGAGTGGTCTGGGCTTGAACAAATCCAGCTTTGAGCTGAAAGCTTTGAGAAGAAAATTCTGAGAGCGCTCTTATTGCTATGCAGAGCTTCCTAGTGGGAGATTGTAGAGAAGATGGAGTGAGAATCCTCTTGGAGATGCATGTTCATGAAAGATACAAGTTGGTACATGAGAAATTTCTTCTAAATGTAAGAATTTTTATTGTTTTTAACCATGAGGGTGGTCAGACACTGCAATAAGGTGCCCATGGCATCTGTTGATTTTTTCAGGGATTGAAAACTCAGCTAGATAAAAACATGAACATCCTGCTTTAAGTAGAACTATTCTGAGCAGGAAGTTGAACTAGATGACTTTCAGAGGTCCCTTCCAACTTGAATGTTTCTGAGATTCCTTCCAGATTTGTTTAATCTGATGTCATGAACACTACTGTACCCTTACAAGCTTTGCAACAGGATGTTAGAAGCTGCTTATCCTGAAAGGTATGGACCTTAAGAGTAAGTGTTACATAACTGAACAATTATGACCGTAGAGTGCAGCTATATTACCTCTAAGGATGTCATCCCCTCTATGCATGTTTTCAATTGCAGTCCACACCCCCCGCCCCAAACAAAACAAAACAAAACAAAAAACAACAACAAAACCAACCAACCAAACAAACACAAACAAAAAAACCCCCAAACCAAATCAAAACAAAAAACCCACAACCCTGCCCCACAAACCACAAAAACCCAACAACAACAACAAGACCAAAAAAAACCCCAAAAACAAACAAACAAAAAATTGCAAGAACAAATTATTAATTCTATTGTAGAGTTTACTGATGGTAGATGACACTAATCCCACTCACTTTCCTCCCTCCTTGATGTAATTTGGTCTATATCAGTCTTCATTACAATGGGAGCTCCTATTTTTACAATGACATTTTTTTTAATGACAACTTTCCTGTAAGGTTTCTCATGCTGGTTTCATTCTGTCCTGTTGAACTGATAAAATGACCTTAGTGCCCCAAAGCACATCATTCTTCTGTTCACATCAGTGGATTTTCTTCCTGTCTCCACCCGTTCACAATTTTGCTGCTGTCTTCTATAAACGCCTAGCTCTGTGGTACTTACTCCAGGATGCTGCAGCTTCCCAGCTTAATTTGTCATTTACCTTCAACATACATAAAGCTGGGTACATTTCAAATCTCACAGTTTAACACTTGTACCTGTCACTTCCTAATGTCATGATTATGAATCACATACATCAAAAATAAATCATTACACATTTAGGTTTCTTCATTGTTTCAAAAATGTTTGATCTGTGTTATCACAGGAGACACAGCTCTGTGTTCACGAGGCAGGAAGCAAGAAACATTAAACAAATGAGAGGGACAAAAGCAGCAGCTCCATTGGGGTGGCATTGCACTTTGCAGCAGAAACTACAAGATGGACCAACAGGGTCAGTATATTCATCAAATAGCTGATAGGTTTATGTCTCAAAGGGTACCTTATTTGATCCGTAGTCCAGCTCCCCAGGGCAGGAGAGATGTGTCTGTAATAACTGGTGCAGTATATTCACAGGTACCTGAATACAAATAGAAAACCCATTTGTGAAAATATGTTCCAACTGTGCTCACGCAAGAAAGAATGAGAGACTGAAAGCAACCAGTGGGAAAGTCTTTTGAATGTCTCACAGTTTATTTCTGACTTCCCCATACTTGGTAAAATTAAAATCTCTTAAAGAGCTATACTAAATATTGTCACAGTAAAATAAAACAAGGCTGAGGTTTAGTTAGGTGCTCTTGAACTATTGTTGTGAGCTTGTCTAGGCTGGAAGAATGATGTTCTACACTGTTAATACAAGTTAACAAATACCATGTAGTGGAAAATTGTGCATTGATGTGTAAACACATACTGGCTCGGGAGCAGATAACCCTAGGACTGGCAAGAAGAGAACAGCCCTAAAGAGTTATACTTAACATGGTGCCACACTTTTTAAGTACAACTTACATCTACACCCAGTAAGGGTAGAAAATTAAAACAGAAAAACTGAAAATCTTTTCACTGTGGAAATGCAGCACTGCCCCAGAACTGTGTATAGGATTAGGAGAAGGGTGTGTCCTTTCTTTGTTCTATTATGCAAACCAGACAATACATTCAGTAATTCAATCTAATCAGACTTTCACAATCAGATGCTGGCATAAAACTATAGCAAATATTTCCTGAATCCTTAGCCAGCCACATTTATAGCAATTGGGGAAAAAATACGATGTGGTAACTCCTTCGTTGCCTATGTTCCTCATATAAGCAGCAGCAGTCCTATGGACTCTCTTTAGGCACTCTAGTCTGAAAGGCCATCGTGACTTCCCACAGGAGAAGAAAAATTGCTGATTATATTTTTACTTCTCTGTCAAGGTTACTCCACAGCCTTCCAGAAGAAGCTCTCATCATGCATCAACCAAAGTGCAGCCTGGTGAGGTCCACCCCAGTCACCATCAGTGCCCTTTGAATGTTCCTTCTCAAGGTTCACTGATAAAAGATCTTCCTTTGGGAGCCATAAGGATATTTACTGGGCATATGCAGGCACTTGCCCTGTCTTATTGTCAGCTGCAAATCAGTCCTCTAAAATACAAATAAACTTAGGATTTTAGCAAGTCTATTTAAAAATTACTTGAGGATTCATGTGAGTTTTCTACAACTGCTACAGATATCAGGCAATAATGTAACATCACAGCTTTGCAAAACAGGCTGTTAAAATGCCATGGCATGGGCAGAATCGAATTAATTAAAGAACACAAACACATTGTAGAAAGTTCTAATAAGCAACATTTAAAAAAATCTCAAAATATATATGCAAACTGCAAAGAGAAACAACATTAATTGGTTCACTTTTTAAATGGTTGAAGATGATATTCAGGAACACAAAGAAAATGTATGTTTCAGTAAATGACAGACTTTACAGTATCTGTGCAAGAAATGCTCAGAATAATGAAACAGTCCCTGTGCCGGAGCCTTTATATAGTAGAAATTAATTTTTTTCATGACTGTGACATGAAAAAATCCATTTAAAAAATCAAATTTGAGATGCAACTATGTATGCATGCAAACTTAAAATGAATTCAGCTTCCTAGGAAGGTCTTTATTACCCTCAAACCACTCAGAGATGTAAATTTACTACATTTCCCTACTACTGCTTTTCTTTTCCTGAGAGATTCTCAGTCCCAGCTGCTTCCCTCAACACTTCTTTGATGATGGGAGCCAGTTAAAGGGGAGAAACAATATTCATGACCCTCTGCAATTAAAAAGATCTCAGGTTTCCGATGTTAAATCTAAAATTCTTGCAGCAAAGCGTGTGTGGGTGTGCAGCCTAGAGATTAAATGAAATCATTCTTGCCAGCTTCTGTTGAGTAAATTAAAGTAATAAATACATTTAATTAAATATGTTCAAGGATATTAGCTGCTTACAAAAAATGTATTCACAAAAGTAAGTTAAATTCATTATTGGAAATACTTCTGTATTTTCTTGTCACTTTCTGCAAAGAGCTAGCAAATATAAGTACCAAGAAAAGCTTTGGGATGGTATTTCCAGTCCTTGGTTGTCAGGAAGTAGTCTCCATTAACTTCAAAGGCATTTAATCAGAAGTCAATTTATGCCTTCTTTATTCTCAGTTGCATTTTTTCTTCATTTTCACTTTCAAAAAGTTTCTCTGTGGATGAGAATCTAGCCTGTTTTCACCAGTTTAGCCATGGTACTAAAACTCTGGGAGACTGCTGCTTAGATGCACCTTGAGCTCATGGCTGAGGACTTTATTTTACACTTCAGAACACTCACTATATAACTGTTCCTTGCTGCCTCTGGCAAGGCAGAGCCACAAGGAGTAAAATGATTCACATACTGCAAGTGGTTTTTATTCACTTAAATCTCCAGATGTGATGGGTTAATAAGGTGCCTGAATTTGAGGTAAATTTAGCAAGTTGGAGAAGGATGAAAGTTGTATTGAAATGGGTATAATTTAGGTGTAGTATCCTAAAGCATTCAGGCAGTCAAGGCAAGAGTTCTTTGGTTCAAAAATCAAAGAGCTCTTCCTACAAGACCATCATGTATGAGCAGAAGTTCAAGTGAAAGAGGCTACCTTCTAGGTAAGTTGTAGTGATTTGGTTTTGAAATTCCATGTGTTTGCAATGTCTGGCAGCTATTATTGATAAATTTTTTCCCACTGTTTCATTTTTCCTTCATTTCTGTTAGGATCTTTAGGTTTTACATGTGACCTTCCCATCTTTAATCCTTTTTTTGACCTTTATTTTGCAGCTCTGTCCCTGAAGTGTTCCTTAAATTTTTAGTTTCAAGTGAAAACTTCTCATGACATATCTTAATGTTCTTGCTCTGGCAACAATTAAGGATTGTGCTTCACTCTCATTAAGGCTAGCTAAACAATCTGGTACTAATAAGAAGGATCTACAAGTTCTTCTGAGACTGGAGCTACACAGAGAGCATGAGTCTTTGTTTTCGTGAGACAGAATTTGATTGCAGAATCTGGAGGAGTCTGTGGTATGCAGGTATGACTGGGGAAAAAGACAATGTATATAAACCTAAATGTGGCCACTTACACCATATTGCTCACAACTAAGGCTGCAGTCAAGATTCTTTCTACTGTTTTTGGTTGTGGGTTGGTTTTTGTTGTTGTTGTTTGCTTATTTATTTGTTTTGTGATTTTTTTTTTTGTGTGAATAAATGTTTTTCAGGCTTGCTGACTTTCTTTTCTCAAGATGTCTTTTTGACATGTCTCTCTAAGGTAGTTGTGGATAATTTGGGTGGGCTGGAACAGGATAATGCTGTGGTTTGGAAGTGTTTTCAATGATGTGGTTGTATTTGTGACAGACTTTATTGATGGACATCAAGAAGCTCATTTCTGGCCACATCTTAATTTATAAGGAAGAAGGGAATGAGTAAGTCTTTCTCTTGAAGATTGCATTCACTCTGAATTGGGAACAGAAGGTTCAAACAAACAAGCTGAAGTTGGTATGATTTTTGTGCTTAGCATAGACTGTACTGTCTTACCAGGTAAGGAGAATTATCCTTGTTGCCATGTCACTTCCCTATCACTGTTATGGATATATCCAGCCCTAGAAGAATGATATACATTCATATAAATATGCATACTGGAAACTAAATGCTGATACTTACTATTTAACTTAATACAACTCTACAACAAATGTTTATGTATCTAGAATAAAAGAATTATATTTTATTATACTTTTGATTGAATTACAGAAATAATCATAGGATGGTTTGGGTTGGAAGGGACCTTAAAGATCACCTGGTTCCAACCCCCTGACATGAGCAGGAGCACCTCCCACTAGACCAGGTTGCTCAGAGCCTCATCCAACCAGGTCCTGAACACATCCAGTGTTGGGTCAGATCACTTATGCTTCCATTTGATCCTACAAATTAAATAAATACATCAAAGAACTAACAGAATATTGAATAATTTGAGACTTGCCTGCCTGAGACTGAACTCAGATCTAAGTAGGAAAAACTCACCGAGTCAGACCGGTTCCAGTGCAGGTCAGTCGGCGTTGGGGAACGGGATCGCGGCGGAAAGGGCCGGAAAGGGGCTCTTTTGGGGCTTTCTGGAAGCCGGGAGAGGGGCTCGGCTGTGCCGGGGCCGGCGGCGGGTGGGCGGCTGCTGAGGCGGCCCGGGCGGAGCAGCAGCACCGGCGGCAGATCTGAACGAGGAGTTAACGCGCCAGCGGCCACTCGACTAGACACCGCCCCCCCGCCAGAAAACAGCCGCTCGGTGACGCTGACCGACGCGCCCGAGAGTG
>JANIJG010010604.1:80443-95875 GCA_024611175.1 Megaceryle torquata | reverse complement strand
CAGCTGAGAGCAGGGGCTCCACCGAAATGGTGGGGACCGGCCTCGGGACTAAACCACTTCTCCTGAGAAAGCCCCAGAGGTGCCTGTTGGATCCACCCAGGCAGAACAGGTACCAAAGGAGACCTCAACCAGTAGCTTCAGGGATTGCCCAAACCCTGCTCCTGTGGAAAGGGGAGTCCCTGCACAGGGTGTGCACAAGCTGGTGACCTGTTAGGTCAGGTGGCAGAGTCACAAGAAACTGTTTAAAGGCTGCACAGTATCGGTATTGCTGAGATAGGGGGTTTCGCAAGCACGTTCCTGTCAAGGACACCACCACGAATGAGGCACCATGGACACTGGTGACCCACAAAAGCAGGACTCCCCTTCAGTCTCCACCTTCCACAATTACAACCAAAAACAGATAAGAGATTTTAACAGCCACAGACACCCACGAACAAGGGCTGCAAGAATTAACTGCAAAAGCAGCATACAGTAAACACTGCATAAAGAAACGATGAGGACATGTGGTGGGTGACTCTGTTACAGAGGGCACTGAGGCACCATCTGCTGACCCAGCAGAGAGTCATGAGCAGTCTGCTGCCTCCCAGGAGCTAAGGCAAGAAACATACTGAAAGGGTACCACAACTGATCAAAAGCACAGACTACTATCCCCTGTTACTGTTTCCTGTGGGCATGAATGACAGAGCAAAAGAGAAGCTAAGCAGAATCAAGGAGGACTATAAAGCCCTAGGGGTACAGGTAAAAAAAAAAATAGTGCACAAGTTCTCTTTCCCTTGATCTTACCAGTTGGAGGAAATGGGGTAGCCAGAAGTAGACATATTGTTCACATCAACTTCTGGCTACATGTCTGGTGCTGTTGATAGGGCTTTGTTTTTTATGATGATGGGACATTGTTCCATGAGTATAACTAGTTAGAGAGAGATGGGATATGTATGTCTGGGAAAGGCAAGAGGGGACCTGTTTGGATGAGTAAGGGTCTTCTGGAAAAACTCAAATGGAAGAAGGAAATTTACAGAACATGGAAAACAAGACTGGCTGCTTGGGAGGAATACAGGAATGTTTTCAGAGAATGCAGGGATGCAATGAGGAAAGGTAAGGCCCACCTGGAATTGAATCTTTCAAGGGGCATCAAAGACAACAAGAAAGTTTTTTTCAGTATATCAGTAGAAAAAGGAAGACTAGGGAAAATGTGGTGATGATCAAGGTGGGTGCCCCAGTAGTGGAAGATGCAGAGAAGGCAGAGACACTCTGGAGGTAAAAGTTCTGGAGAGAGGAAGACTTTCCCTTGGTAGGGGAAGACTAGGTCAGAGATCACTTAGTCAAACTGAACATCCATAAATCCATGGGATGCACCCACAAGTGCTGAGGGAGCTGGTAGATGTTATTGCTGTGCCACTCTCAATCATCTTTGAAAGGTCACGGAGAACAGGAGAATTGCCTGAGGACTGGAGAAAGGCCAATGTCACTCCAGTCTTTAAAAAGGGCAAGAAGCAGAGTCAAGCTGGGGGCCTGTAACCAATGGTGTTCCTCAGTAGTCAGCACTGGGTCTGGTGTCATTTGACATATTCATCAATGACCTAGGTGAGGGGACAGAGTGTATCCTCAGTAAGTTTGTTCTCTGTAGAGTTTCAAAACCTGTTCGGATGGAATCCTGTGTAATGTGCTCTAGGCAAAGCTGCTTTGATGGTGGGGCTGGACTAAATGATCTCTAGATGTCTCTTCCAACTGCAGTGATTCTGTGATGATTCTGTGAAGATTTTGTGAAAAATGATAGGCTGAGGGAAGCAACCTAAAGAGATGGCAAATTGCATCCTTCCTTAGGAGGCTTATGTACGTTTTGACACACAGAATTATGCTAAAGGGATCTCTTTGAAATCCCATATGTTTATGGGATGAAGCAAAAGAAATGAAAAAATAAAATGACAGAAGAAAGTATTACTCCCATTTCAGCAAGGTGATGTACCAAGTAAACCAGGGTGGATGATGTGCCAAGTGTGGTACAAACCTGTAAGTCCTAAATCACTAGAGTGCTCTCTTTACCTGTCTCAGGAAGGGTGTGTGTATAATTTGAAATTTGGCTAATTGTTGTGTCTTGCATAATTATGAAGTGCTTTTTTCTTGTTAATAATCTTATTTTTGGCTGTCTCACCATAATGTTGCTTCCTTCTGCACACCAGCACTAGGCAGGAGACTTGATCCACAGGTCAGCTGTGGGCTTTCCTTGCACTGTAACCATGTGATGCTCATTCAATTTCAATGGGCAGTTTTCATGTTTGTGAGGTGAAAGCATTAATGTACAGATAGAAGTTGGAAGTTATTTTCTCTCCTCTTTTTAAGAGGCCATGGAAACTTGTAAATAGGCCAAATTGTGAGGACTTGCTAGTTCCAGTATCAACTCAGCACTTTGCAGTTCCAGTTTCTCAGCTCCAAAGACTACAGTGAAAACAGTATTGTAGCAGCAAAGATAAATGACTCTAATACTTAAAGATAAATGGAATATAGGTGCTTTTTTATTTTTTATTTTTTTAACACCAATGAAATATCTTAATGGTAAAGCTGGAAATGGAAAAAACCTCTCAGTCTCTTTCAGCAAGGAGCAGCCTTATGAAACATTTATCTCTTCCTGTACAAAAGTACAAGCTATAAAACCACACTGGTGATTAAAAGCAATTATTTAGATTTTTGATATTAATTTTACATCTTGATTCTTGCAGATGAATTTTTGTGTTAACATTAGAACAATTTCTTAACTTTATATCCTTCAGTTACATCGATTATTTAGGGTGTTGACCTCATTTTAGTATTAAAGACCTGCAAAGCCTAAAATTACCAAGAGTAATTGTACACCCCCCTCCTCAGGATCTTTTAACTCAAAAAAAATTTTTTTTTTTTTTTTTTTTTTTTTTTTTTTTTTTTTTTTTTTTTTTTGTCTTTTCAGATAACTACATAAATGTAAATCTGAATGTACTGAATGTATGAGAAACAGTGCTAAATGCATTATATTATACCAGCACTTAGGCAACTTCTGGGCACACACCATCTTTGTTCTCCTACATGTAAACGTACAGAATACTTCAATATTTTTTTCTTCAGGACTTCACTGACCAAACACTTGCCTGTTTTCTTTTGGGATACAGTCCTAATCTGAAATGGAAGTTTTTACACAGAAAATAGAAAGATGACACTGGTATCAGGTAAAGAGTTCGGTTGGTTTGCCATCAGCATCCCCTAGTGGTAATATTATTTTCCTATCAGACTTCTACAAAGTAATTTGATACATGTACTTACATGGGGTAGAAGATCGAGAGACTCGTGACGCTTTAAAAAAGACAGTCTGTGCAAAAAAAAAAAAACCCAAAAAACCTCTTTTTAAATTTTCAAAATTATTTTAGTGGTGGATAAAATTAAAAAAATGGACAAACCCCCTATTTCCTGAATTATGTATCCGGTTTGCTTAATTAATGTTGGTGCAGAAATGAAAATACAAAGATAGGAATTTTATAGCAGCCTGGTTTTTGGTTCTCAGACCTGAATCCCTTATTATGATTATGTGTTTTCGTGACACTGCAGCAGAAAATTAAATACAAAAGTGAGTTAAACTGCAAACCTGCGTCAAACACGAACTTTTTTGAGGGTATGTTGAGATTGTATTGCTGTGCGCTTACATTTTACTTCATTTAAATTTTAGCATAATTAAATATTTTAGACAGTGATGTCTAAAACAATTGGCCTTAATTTGTTAGCATATAAAAGAACTTAAAAAAAAAAAGACTTAAGTGATTCAGGAGGCTGAATTCCACTGGTTTTCACTGATACTTGCTTCTTTGCTGAGCCTAGTCCATTTTCAAGCAAAATGTATTCCTTTGTTGAAAACAGGCAGTATATTCTTAAAGTGCTTAATTTAGACAGTCCAAAATCAAAACCAGTTAGAATGAATCTGTCTCTTTCATCTGACCAAAGGAAGATGTCAAAAAATTATTCTATTAATTGAGGGAAATGGAAATGAAGTTAAATAGTTGGTCTGTATTGTGACTGTGTATGTCATGTTCCAGTTTGGCAGGATCTATACAACCAACCATTTCTCTTCTCCTCTATACCAGAAGACCTGGGGCTATGTATACCAGTTTTGATGTGTACCAGAGTAGCTATGTGCCTTGTGTGTTCCTCAACACATTTTTCATGTATATGATTGTTTTGTAGACTTCCCACAGAGAATTTGAGGCCTGTACAGAAAAGACTACTCATTTGGGTGTCCTGGGAAGTCTCTGTGCCTCCCAATGGTAAGGCTCAAAACAGCAGTTCAGGGTCACCCTGGGGTCTCATTATAGTCTTGAAGTTCTGCAATTCTCACCTCATTCCATGTGCTTTCCTCCTCTTAAGGAACTATTTAAAACATTACTGAGGTGGTGGGCAGAGTTAAAATACAGCTGATGTATGTAAGAATTTCTAGACTAGTGTAGAAGAGACTGATTTTTCAAAGGCTGTGTTTCTGACTCTGTGTTTGGGACTCTGAATGGCTCTCATTTCTTTCCTCTTTGCCGACATCTCCTCTGGGGATGAAATCTTCAGATTTTGTCAGCTTCAGTATAGTGTGGCACACTTAAACACTTCCTGACAATTTGGAGTTGAGCAAATGCCAACACCTTCTACTGACATCTACCTTACTCTTCTGAGTTAAGATGGACTGACAACCTTATTGTGTGCTGTTGTCATACATGTAAATGTCTTTTAAAGATTTTTTTATTTCCCTTTTTATTAGTAGTATATCAAAATCTGCCAGTCCTAAAACAGTCAAGAAGGCATGTCAGGGTCCATATAACCATTGTCAAAATGGAGACAGATGCCACTAGAGAGTTGATGAAGAAAAGGAGTGATGCAGAGGAATTTCTATTGCAAGTTTTGAGAAGTGGCTTATCTGTTGGTCAATTAATATGGTGTGATACAAGACCCTAAAAGACTGGATATATATCATGGAATGGCTTGGGCTGGAAGGAACCTTAGAGATCATCTAATCCAACCTCCCCACCATGGGCAGGGACGCCTCTCAACTAGATTAGGTTGCGCAAGGCCTCTTCCAAACTGGCCTTGAACACCTCTAGGGAGGGGGCAGCCACAACCCCTCTGGGCAATCTATTCCAGAGTCTCACCGCCCTTGTACTGAAGAACTTTTTCCTAAGATCCAATCTGAACCTGTTTTCACTCAGTTTAAAATCATTTCCCCATATCCTATTTCTGGACACTCTTGAAAAGACTCCCTCTCCAGCCTTCCTGTAGGTTGCCTTCAGGTATTGGAAGGCAGTTATATAAGGTCTCCCTGAAGTCTTCTCCAGGCTGAACAATCCCAGCTTCCTCAGCCTATCCTCATAGCAGATGTGCTCTAGCCCCTGGAACATATTTGTGGCCCTCCTCTGGACTCATTCCAACAGATCTATGTCCCTCTTATGGTGTGAACACCAGAACTGGGCGTAGTACTTGAGGTGGGGGTCTCACAAGAGCAGAGTAAAGTGGGAGGATCACCTCTCTTGATCTGCTGGCCACACTCCCTCCTCTTGATGCATCCTGGGATACAGCTGGCCTTCTGAGCTGCATGAGCACACTGCTGGGTCATGTTGAGGTTCTCATCAATCAACAAATATCATATTTATTTTACTTTACAAAGCATAAGGGAGATTAAATTTGTCACTCCCCTTTTACTGTCCCAGCAACCCCAATCACTGTGTTAGGAACATTAGAGGATACATCTCTGGCCCTTTTTTAGTATGGTCTTTGTGGCCCATGAATCTGACTATGTGTGATGCTACTACCTCCTTTCGGTGTCTCTCATCTTCCGTAAGTTTAATGTCCATTGGATAAAGAAGTATTTTGTTTCTTTTAAGTGAGTTTCCTACTAGTGTTTCAACAAGTGCTACCTCATTCTCCAATGGCAGGATTTGGTGAGCAACAGTCTTGTGCTCAGCTTTTCCGTGGCCTTCCTGATTCTGTAAGGCCTCTTCAGCCCCATACTGAAGAGTCCCAACCTTTCTCATCTCTCCTCATAAGGCATCTCTCTAGCCCCTTGATCATCTAGTTGCCTTTCTCTACATCTTCTGTAGCTCTGTCTCTTTCATCAGATGCAGAGACTGGAACTGGACATAGTAGTCCCAATGCAGGAATGCCAAAGTATTTTAAATAGCACAGCGATGGCTTCTGTCCTGCTCTCAACACTTTTTTGTTGATGTCCAACATTTTATTGCCTTTTTTTGGGCTACTGTTGCACAGTGATTTCAGAGAACTGCTAGTGATGACTCTAAAATTCTTCTTAATTACAATAACTGCATTTTTATGAGATCAGCACTGCATATGCAATCTTTAGGGCAGTTTTCCCTAACCACAACCATCTCTGCTAGCTCATCTGCCACCTTTTTCCCTATCCCACTTTGAAAGTTTGTCAAGACTTTTTAGCATTCCTGGTCAATAGCTTGACTTTTGACCACTTGGAAGAGTGGATTTGGCTGCAGGCTCACAGATTTCACAGTACAGTCACTTCTTCAGATCATTGCTAAAGGAGCTGTAACTAGTATCAGTCTCTGGGAGACATGACTGCTGACTCCTCTTGATCCTGAAAAGTGTTCATTAAGCCTTGTGTTTTGATTCATATTGCTTAACCTGTGAAATAATTATTTTTCCCTCCAGTCCTGTGGCAACTGTTTTCTTTAAGAATAAAAGGGCTTTTCAAAAATCCATATGAACTATGTCTGCTGGATTTCTTTTATTCACATGTCCACTAATGCACACTCAAGAACTCCGTAAGGCCAATGAGTTAGGGTTTCCTAGCACGAAATCAATGCTGCCTTTCCCCAGAGACTGTTTATTTACATGCTTGTTGCTGTTCAAGTATAAATGACAGAAGGCAGGTTGAATGCATTTGGATACCAAAATGCCTTAATCACAAATAAATGCAATTTTGAGTGACACAACTTCCCTGAGTTTTGGGAGAGATGGTGCTGTGAAGACATACCCAGAGAGACTCTCTCCTCATATAAACACTGGGATCTCACCCCACATAACCGTCATGTCCTAGGCATCAGTTTACTTCAGCTTAATCTCAGATACAATATATATCTGTAAGAACACAGAGCATTAAAACTCTGCTTACATGGCTGGCAAGTGGCAGAGAAAGCTTTAAAGCTTGTCCCTGGGAAAAAAAAATCCCAAAAAGTCACCAATACCTGTCTTTGTCTCTTATTTCACTTACATATTTCTCAAATTAATTATAAAATGTTTATTAGCGTATCAAGTTTGTTTGCTTTATAAATTATTTAAAATTATGCAAGTTCTACTTTAAATTCAGGTGTTTTTAACAGTTCTGTGGTTCAGTTGCAATAAAAGTGTAACCAATTACTGTTAAAGTAGTTCTAGGTCTATACATTGATGTCAAACATGTTATCAAATTTCTTCTCCATTTCTCAATTAACTAAAGGTTTCCCCTAACAAAGAGATGATAACATAATTCAGTCACTTTTATGCTTTCTAATTAAGTGGACCTCTCAAGGGTCTAATTTCCTGCAAATTTAAAAGTCCCATTCATGTGAATACAGCAAAAGGTCAATAGCAGGAACTGAGAACGTTTTATTTCAGAGTGCTTCATACCATAGACATCTCTGCATTTCCTTCTAATGTAGTTTAATTCTTTCTAGTAGAGATGAGATGTCAACTGGCATTCCCCTGTGTAAAGAATGAATCAGAAGCTGTATCTTTCAACCAGAAAGATGCTTACAACCTTAAATGGAACCCCCAAAATATACATTTAACTGAAACTGCTGAATTCCTTAACTCTGAAATAACCACAGCTTCTTTTGTCAACAAGTTTAGTTTCTTCCCTTGATACCAAATAAAACACCTGTTGAAGTCCTGGCTCCAGGCATACTGAAATTTTGAAACAACCCTCATCTGTGTGAGACCAGCACAAACTGTCTCTGCACAAGAGCTACATGGCTTGCTCCAGAAGTGTCCTATTAGTTGACTTAATGACAAAATCTGTAGTTGTAACTTGCTACTACAGGGAACTTTACAGACTGAGCTCATGTCTCACTTCCTTTAATACAGTGTAGTTTCAGAGGCCCTCACTCTGTTAGAAGGTATCTGAATGGTGGTGGACTGTGGTAAATAGGGCCTATGGAGCAGCCACATGGTTCCCTGATACTGAAAATGAACTATTCTGTCACTTTTAATTTAATCAAACTCTTAGTTTCTTTGAGTTTAACTCCATAAAACATTCTAAAACCATTTTAACATAAAGTAAAAAAGAAATCAAGAGCAATGTTTGTGTCAGTAGTAGTATTTCAACAGAAGAGCTCCTCTAGTAATGAGAGGGACGAAGTCTTGTATAAAGTGCCTTTTAGTGTAAAGTAATGATTGAAATTTTTTTAATCCTTGTTGATTATTTAAAAATAGTGGTCTTACTGCAGGAAAATAGAAATTGAGAACTCACTGCCTGGAAACACAGGAAATTAAGCTGGTAAACCAATGGGTTTTAGTACTGTAATGAAAGAGCTCCATCCTCAAATTTTGAATTTAAATCAATGTAACCTTAACCTGCAGAAATAGAAAACTGTAAAGAACAAGCATTGTACCAACTTTGAAAGTAGGACAGGAACTAAATGTGGAATTCAGCATGATAGGATGTTTTTTAAAGGTAAAAATTGTGGTCATGCTGAGATGTATGATTGACAGTGGAAAATACCTTTGGACTACTCAAAGATCAATTTTAATTGAAAGTTAGGTCAGATGTAGGAAAGTAACTTTTGGTAACCAAAAATTTTGAGCTAGTTTCAGGCATAAATAACAGTAAAAAATCACAGGATTCTAAGGCTCAAGGTGACCTTAAAAAAAAGTCTTTTAATCCATTTGACTACTCTTAGGCAGGACCCACTAGAGCTAACCCATTTTTGATGTGTCTAAGCTGTTCTTAGAACTTCAGTGACAGAAAATCCAGCTTGCCATTGCTAGCTACTTTCCAAATATTTTTTCTTAAATTTAAAAAGCTATGACATTTTTTTACCTACTTGCAACAGAAATGCGTTTGTTCTTGTTCTGTCTTTCTGAGATACAGAGAGTAGTTCATCCCATTCCTTGCAGTTCCTTCATTAAGAATTGAAGACTGTTGTCATAAACTTGCTTTGTGTTTCCTTCTACAAACTTGAACAATTAAATTGTTTTTTTCTTTTTCTCTTCGTTTAACCTCTTCTGGCAGCAAAACACCACACAGCCACTTACCCACCACTTTCCCTCCCCACACCCCCTCCTGTGAAATGGGAAAGAGAATTAGGAGGAAGAAAAAAGGTGAGACCCCAGGAGTTGAGTTATGGGCAGTTTAATAGAACAACACAGAGAAGAAAGCGACAGTACTAATTAAAAGATAGACAATGCAAGTGATAGATCTGGGAAGGCCTCAGCCTGTACCTGAGAAGCCACTTTTCCTGCTCTAGCCACACAGAAGCAAGCTGAAAATAGCTGCTCCCACCCTGTGCCAGCCTTGCGCTTATACAGCGGCATGACTCACTAGGGTAGTGACTATGCCATTGGCTGCTTCAGTTGTTTATCCCAGCTGCAGCCCCTTCCAGCTGCTTGGGCCAGCAGCTGCTGGTGATAGTTAACCTGAACCCAACCCAAAACAGGGGTTTTTTTCTTAAAAGGAATGCTTTCTAGACATTGCCATTAGACTATTTTCATTTGGTTGATATTTGTATTCTATTATTATACTTAAACTGAACACAGTACCTTAATGTCAGATCCTCAGGTTTTTTTTTCATGACTAACCCTTATCCCTTTTGGGAAGAGTAAACTGCATTTTTCTGGGTATGTATTTTTCATCTGCCACCTTAAAAACCAATGCCTTAACCATTTTGACACTACATCACTTTTTACTCGATCCTACTACTGCATGGCTATCTGTATACGAGTTTTACACTTGAGTGTCAGCACTGGTGCAGCAATATATGTTTCTCAAAACATATTGGGAAGAAAAAAGCCCTTTTGAATGGATAAATTTGATAACATGCTTGAGTAAGTGAGATAAAGAAAAAAATGCTAGCATGTTATTGGAAGCTTTAGGAGAAAGGTAAGAAGCAACAGTGACTGACCTTAGAAAAATCAATTTTTTTAACGTCCATTTATCAGGCAAAATGTCAGAAAAGATTAAAATAAAGAACTTTGATTCTTCTGTGCTGGATTTTTCAGGCTTTTAAAGTCCAAGTTTATTCTGCTTGTCAAGAAGTGCAACTAATGAAGGGCTTTCTGAGGACTTTTGCTGTCATCCTTGGGATTATAAAAGAAGAGTGAAAAATGAATATTCTCCTTGCTCCAGTAGTGATCTTCAGACATTCCTAAAATGCCTTGGCTCAAGCTGCTTTGCAGCCATTGTACAAATTTGACTTGGCAAGACTATTAATGATTTGACCTTCATTTCAAGCTTACTTTGTGCTTGCAGGAACAGTGGGTAGTGAGGAGGAATATTATTTTGTTCCTAGTGGCAATTAGGCTGCTCAGTAGCCATAGTGCTACTTGCAAGGGGAAAATCCCGTCTAATCATCAGTAAACTTCACTCAGAACATTTGCAGCATTTATGGAATGTAATTCTTGCTCTTTCTGTGATCCTCCCTTTGTTCTTGGCAAGCTCTTTAAGTGCTCCAAACTACCACTGGGTCAAAAATCTCCATTGTTTGTAGCAGTAAATAGCAAATCTAACATCCTTATGAAAACTAAGCTAAACATATACATAGAATAAGACTATACTGCAGGATATAAACCGGTCACATAGTTACCTCATGGCAGCATAATTATTCTTTAGAAGGATGGGCATCTTTTGCTGAGTTCCTTAGGACTAGTTGCTGTGAAAGAATAAATTAAAACTACAAGAAAGCAGAACAGGCCCTGGTAATTCCTAATTCTCAAAACATTAGAAAGAACACTCAAAGCGAGAAAATTTTACCCTATATTGTCTGCACACTAGTAGAAAAGGCACAGGAAAAGGCAGAGTGTCTCCGCTGACCTACTATAAAAGACTCTGGGCTGCCATTTTACATTCTTTGGTACAATTTAATTAAAAACTCCAATCTTCCTAGTGTCCATTACATGCAGCTGATCAGCTTGCTCTGGTAGCAGAAGCATGAATGCAACTGGTTGCTATGAGAAGCACTTCTGTGTGTTGGGCTCTTGTCCTAGCTGAACCCCCTCTGTCAAGCCATGTCTTAGCAGTGTGTGGTGTTCCTACATGAAGAGGTTTTACAGTTTCAGTTTCTACAAAGTGCAGAATATACTGGTGAAATATTTAATTCTTCTCTTTGTTTTATAATATGTGTATGTGCACACATACCTATTTATAGCTGTATCCATATCTGTATTGATATATCTTCATTTATCTTTGTATATATACACATATATACGTGTGTATATGTATGTATGTTCATTTATATATATAAATACCTGTACACTGCAGGCACATTTATAAATATATATTTAAAGGCTTCAGAGTTTAATACTTTTTTTGTCTGTTTTGGATTCTACTGTAGAGATCTAGCTTGTTTTGGAAAATTCTTCCACAATATTGCTCTGTCTTTGAAAATAACAATATGTCACCACATTGCAATGCTTAGAGAAAATGGTCTCTGAAGTACAAAGTCAGGAGAGATGGATAGAATTTTAATCTGTTCTGTGAGAACATAAGGATGTTTCAGATGAGAAAAATAATTTTAATTTTCTGTGCTGATGCTTGCCATTCAAACAAGATGTTTTTAATGATTTCTCTTTGCTTTATATAAGCTTTATCTTCAGTTAGAATTTACAGATTGTCTACTGTATCTATTATATACCTCAGTCTTTTGCTGTATCTGGAGCACTGTGTGGTGGTACTCAGAAGAAATTTCTTTGATCTCCAATCTTCTGCCCTAGAGCTTCCCACACAGCCTTTCTGGAAGTTGGTTTCAAATGACTTCCTTGTATTGAAGGTGATTATTCTTTAATTCTGAATATCTCTCTCCTGTCTTCAAATTTACCCTTTTAATCTGATCTCCCTTTTATATAGGATTAGTGTTTACTTTTCCATTTTGTCTGAGTGACACAGTGAACAAAGACATAACTACTGTGGTTTATAAAACTAAAAATATTATCATATGGCTATTGGGGAATGTCAAATGCAGATAGTACAGTATATAACTGCAGATGACCTGTGTATATATTTTGTCATGTAGAAGGAAAGGCTTAGTTCAGCTATATGTAATTTCTGTATCTTCAGCTCATGTTTCTCAAGGAGAGGTCACAAATCTGAGAACAAATGTGGTACATAGGGAAAAATGCCTGTTTTGCATTTTAACAAGTTTCAAATTATCTAACTTCTACTGTATAATGTACTGTATATCTGTCTGTGTTATGATGACTTCCAGTAAGTCCCTGTCACGCAGTGGATAAGTTCACTTACAGTACAGACTTGCCCTAAATATGGCCTCCACATGAACATGCTGTAGTTGCTAGGGTTATGGTCCAAGAAACTAGGCTGTCCATCTCCTTAGAGATGGACAAGTGGTGGTTCCTGGTTCATGTGTGTTTCCTTTACCATTTGCTCACTTCCCCACTGTGGTCTGTTGCTGCCTTTGACTCTCCTGAGTTTGGTTCCCAGCTCCAGCCACATCAGCCCTGCATTCTTTCAGAATTTTTGCAGTAGTGCTGAGCACTTCAAAAATGTATATATAATCTATAGCAAATAAATATATCAGGCAATGGGTTCATCACTAGTGAGGAAAAAACCCTAAGAAAACAGCCGAAATTTATCATAAATATAGCTGTGCTATGGCTTGGTAGCCAAAGTTGTGACA
This sequence comes from Megaceryle torquata, assembly GCA_024611175.1. Lineage (NCBI taxonomy): Eukaryota > Metazoa > Chordata > Aves > Coraciiformes > Cerylidae > Megaceryle > Megaceryle torquata. The sequence goes on along the minus strand of JANIJG010010604.1, from coordinate 83,027 downwards.
TAGGTGCCCATCCCTAGTAATTGAACATCTCCAGTGTTCATTTCAAATACAGAACATTAAAATGGTCCTGGATGATCCTCAAAGTTTTTACAATGGAATAAATTAACCTGTGAAGAAATGAGGGATGAAGTACAACTTTTAAAGCCAAACTTCTACAAAATTCCTTAAGCCCACAAAAATAAAAAAAATCTGTTTCACTGCTAAAAAAATGAAAGTAGTATCTGTTTTGTGATAATTGAAATGAAAGTTTAGCTTTTTTTAAACAACTGGGAGATTGTAGCAACTTGATCTGAACTTGTTGCTTTTTAATGATTCAGTGAGTTCCAGTATATGAGCTCTATATAGTTGTGCTAATAAATGTCTATTTTCCTATGGAGTGGCAAAGAATTTACTTAAATTAACCAGGAAATCCCGTCTTACTGCTATTAAATAAAATTGACTTTAGTGAACAGCAGCTGTCTGTCTGCAGTGAGTAAACAATTTTAAGTATCTTTCTGTATTAACAATGTTTTTTCCTCTTAAAAATAGTAAATTTTTGAAAATGGAAAACACCAAGAAAATAAAACTTCTTTCTCATAAACTTAAGTGTCTAGATCTTTTAGGATGTAATTAGACAATAGAGATCACTTGATCTCTTCTATTTTTCACAGTGACAATTTTTCTTGGAATCAGAAGGTGAAAGAGCTAATTTTAATGAGTTTGTATTTGTAAAAGTCTGCACACACACGAAAAATCTCCAACTGTCACAGCAGCCAGTAATTGGCAGAGAGATGCTTTGATAAAGGCAGAAAGAGATCCCTGCTGGTTCAAGACAGGTGGACATCAACTTGAATCCAATTTACATCTTAAAATGCACAATAGAAAAGATTTGCGTTACATTGCCTAGATAAAAGGGAGCTCTTAGTCTGAGCTCCTCATTTACTTTCTCCTCTTCTTTTTTTTTTTTTCCCCTTGCCCAAGCACTCAAACTATCTGCAGCTAATTTTTAATGAAGATACCTTGTTCAGCTGCTGTTTGAGGCAGCTATTTACTCGACTAAGACTCAAATCTGAACTCATGCTGGGCTAAAAAGAAAACTCATACTGATAATTGGACAGACCTGAAATTGGATAGACTGCATTACCCACAGCTTGAATCAAGTGAGTGTATCTTCAGTGTCAAGTTATTTTTATTTGGTTGCCTGGTCAAGGTCTCTTGCAACTCTTACTGGGGCTTAACAAGAGACCTGCAGTGGAATGTGCCTGCTCTGAAAGGTACAAGAAAGGTTCCTAGTGGGCATATTTGGGTTCTGTAAGTGATTCTAGCTACATGTTAAAATGGTTGATCCATATTTAAAATGTTAATTCAGATACAAACTTGTAGTGCATCCTAAAGTATTCTGATTAAGAAGACTGTATTGAGTTTAAATGAGGGTAAAGTAGGCTGCTTCTTGTTCCAGAATGGATGCTGAAGAAAGGCAGGTGGGGAGTATGTGGGTAGTCTGAATTTTTGTTCCCCTGTAGTTCCTTCCCCAGTGTTTTGAGTTAAGACTGATGAAAAGTGAAAGCCTGCTTACATAAGCCTAGGATTTTTTTGTATGTTTTCAGCTACAAATTCAAATTTTGCAGTCATCAGTGTGAAGCTTGTGAAGCCTATTCTAAATTTGTATGTGTAACTGAAGTTAGCCTCACACTAACATTCCACTATTTGTTAAATATTTGATTGTGAGATGGTATTCCTTTCTTAAATAATCCTTCCTTTACAGGTAAGGCTCTCAGTCTCTTTTAAAACACAAAGCAGTAGATCAGCAATATAAAAATGTTTCATTATTTTTAAATGTAACTTTCCTTTTTATATGATGCAAGCACTTTCCTGTTTTGTGAAGTTCCTTAAAGTGTTGCTTTGTATGATATCAGAAAAACAGCCTAATAATGTGCATTACTCAATGTTTTCTCTCTTTCAAATTTAGGGAACTTTAACTTCAGCATGTGTGTGAACTAGTTGAAATTAATGGAGCTGTTGAGTACTTTGGGTGAAGTATTAGGCCACTTTGGTGTCTGAGTACAATCTAGTTTTGAAAATCTTTCCAATCCTTTGTTTCTCAGGTGAAAATGTCTTCAATAGTAAATGCTGACAAATGTATTTTTCTTGACATGCTTGAGTGTTGAAACAGCCCAAGATTTATTCTACTTTCCAGTATTTCCATAAGGCAACTGAGTCAGGCTACTGACTCAGAAAGATTGATGGGAGTGCCTGGATCCATCCAGCCTATCCACATGAATTTCCCTTCAGTGGAAACTAGAGTTTGAATGCAAAGGTGGATGGCACATTTTAAAAGGTTTTTAATGAAGACACTGCAGGAAAACACTCCTGAAGACGGGAGCATGGTCACAACTCAAGTATTTGAGTTTGGTCTCTGACAAACGAGTGAAGAATCACAGAATCATAGAATCATAGAATGTCTTAGGCTGGAAGGGACTTCTAGAGGTCCCTACACAAGTAGGGACATCCCTACCTAGGGCAGGTTTCTCAGAGCCCCATCAAGCCTGACCTTGAATGACTCCAGGGATGGGGCTTCCACCACCTCTCTGGGCAGCCCATTCCA
>JANIJG010010604.1:64562-80057 GCA_024611175.1 Megaceryle torquata | reverse complement strand
TCTTATCATTACAAACCCTTTTGAATAGAACTTCCCCCACCTTCATGTAGGCCCCCTTCAGGTACTGGAAGGTCACTGTAAGGTCCCTCCGGAGCCTTCTCTTCTCCAGGCTGAACAGCCCCAACTCCCTCAGCCTGTCTTCATACAGAAGAATGATGCAGCCACTGAAACTGGATGTAGGGTACCTAGTGTATGGTCTCCCCCACATAACCCATGGCCAACCCCTTTTTCAAGTGCTGAGGGAAGGGACCTGGTGCACATGGGTCTGGAAGAATCTGTCTCTTTTCTAAGACCATAGCTTTTGTTCTTTTATTTTCTGCAGTGGACGTGCTTTGGGGCACAGTTCAAAGTCACTACCCTCCTACCAAATATTTTATCTCTGTAAACTGGTTCATGACTTCTTATTCAGAGAAGAATGATCAGGACCTAGGATAATGGAGCTGTGTCCCATTGCCCAGTCTGAACCTTACCAGTGATGCATAAGGAGGGAAGAGTAGTGAGGATACAATACCTTTACTCTTCCCTGGTGACCCTTCATATATTCTGTATGTGAAAATCACATATAGCCTTGTATGAATGTGGTGGGTTGACCCTGGCTAGATGCCAGGTGCCCATCAAATCCCCTCTTATCACTCCCCCAACTCAAATGGACAGGGAAATCTCTGTTCTGCTGCCTGGAACACCTACTTCCCCTCCTTCTTTACTGATCTTGGTGTCTGCAGAGCTTTCTCTCACATGTTCTCACTCCTTTATGGCTGCTGCTGCACTGCAGGATTTTTGCCACCTTAAATCTGTTATCCCAGAGGCACTACCACCATCACTATGGGCTCGTCCTTGTCCAGCAGTGGATCCATCTTGGAACAGACTGGCAATGGCTTTATTGGAAACAGGATAAACTTCTAGCAGCTTCTCTCGGAAGCCACCCCTGTCGACGACCCCTTGCTAACAAAGCCTTGTCATGTAAACCAGATACAATGAATTTACAGCTGAACAATTCAGTTATACTTCTCATATGTTCTTTCACTTTGCATAATTTTTCAGGGGAACACAAGTAGTGAAAGATGAAAGACTAGGAAAAGCATGATTACATACCAAAATTACGTGTTGTTAATGTTTTATATTTTGATCAGTCATTAGAATTTACCTGTATTAGACTAACAGGCTGTGCCTTTCTGTGTTGGATAGAAATGTACAGCACTAAGAAAAGAAACAAATTGAAGGTATTTTCTGATACCTTTGATGTGCCTGTGCATGGTTATATGTCAATGGGTGCAGCACTCCCTGCTCTGGAATATAATCTCTGATTTCTTTTGGAGTTTGAAGTGAAAAAAAAAAAAAGGCCTACCGCTGTCATTTCTGATGTGATAAGGTTACAGGCTACAACCTTTGGAGATTTTACACTACATTTGATTTTTAGTGTTTCACAAAATGGGACCTGTTTTCTGACAGTCAATAAATCTGCAGGTGATACTGCTCTTATAATAGATGTGAATGGACTTTTACTGTTTGCTATAGCAGTTTAACTGCAGGGCAAGCTTATAAGGGGTTTTGTTGGGAAAAACACACAGTCATTTTTTAGCCACAGGACTATTACTTTATTTTCATCGTTTCATGGTCATATTGGTATATACTGATCTGAGAAGGTCTGAAATAAGCAGGAAGTTCTCTGCTTCTCAACTTCAAAACAAACTGAAAATTGAAAATCGGTATTGGTGGGCTAAAACAAAAGTGTCTGTATAAATAATAGGTAATCCCAATATTTAAAACAATTTATCTAAGCAAATGTTGTATGAAAATTATATAAGTAACAGCAATGCTGAAGTCACCTTCATCTCTTGGTGCTTTTTCTTAAGTTATATGAAAATTTTCTAGTTCTGAAAATCAGTATGTGGTATTTATACTTTGAATCAAAAAATCACTGAGGTTGGAAGGGATTTTTGTTCATGGTGTAGTCCAGTGTTTGTGCTTAAAGCAGGGTTAACTATGGCTAGTTGCTAAGGGCTGTGTGTGGTTGGGTTTTGAACATCTCCAAAGATGGAGACTCCACAATCTCTCTGATCAACCTGTGCCAGTGTTCACCAAGAGGAGTCTGCTTTTCTCTTTTTCATTCACTTCCATCAGAAATATATAAATATACACACATGGATAAGAATGCTGGAGGCTTCTCTTGATCATCTTTGTGGCCATTCACTGGACTGTCTTGGACTGGGTAGCCCAGAGCTGGACACAGCACTCCTGATGTGGTTTCATCAGTTCTGAGTAGGGAGGAAAGACTACCTTCCCTGACTTGCTAGGAATGCTTTTCCTGATGGAGCTGAGGATGTTTCTGGACTTCTTTGCTGAAAGGGTGCACTGTTGGCTTATGGTCAGCTCATTGTCAGGAAGGACCCATTGCTACTTCTCTGCAGAGCTACTTGGCTACTTGGTCACCCCCAACCTGTGCTGGTGCATGAGGTTATTCCTACCCGTGTGCAGGACCTGATATTTCCCTTTTTGAACATGATGAGTTCCTGAACTTAATGAACACTTTTACCACCCTGATGAGGTTCCTCTGAATGGCAACATGAATCTCTGTGCTATCAGCTACTCCTCTCACTTTTTATATCATCTGTGCAGTTGCTGAGTGCACACTCAGCCCCATCATCCAGGTGATTAGTGAAACAGTTTATTGGTCTAGTATCAATCCCTGGGGCAAACCAGAAGTAACTGGTCCCCAGGTGGGTTTTCTACTCCTGATCACAACCTTTGAGCCCAACAGCTCAGCCAGTGTTCAATTCCCCTGATCTAATCTATACTTCTTGTAAGGCTTGCTAGTCTTAATGCAAACCTTCATGTTTTTTTCTGAGGGTGCACTCTGCCCCATCCTTTAGATCATTAATTGAACAGGATTTGACCCAGTGTTGAACCATGGGGCACACTGCTAGTTACTGACTGACCTCCAGCTAGACTTTGTGTCACTGGTAATCCACCACCATCTCTCTGAGTCTGTCCATTCAGCTGGTTTTCCATCTGTCTCACTGCCCATCTTACTTATCCAGCACCTATCTCATCAACTTCTCCATGAGAATCTTATGGGAGACAGTGTTCAAAGCCTTACTGAAGTTAAGGTACACAATATCTACTGCTCTCCTCTCATCTACCAAGACAGTCATTTCATTGTAGAAAGTGATCACCGGGTTGGTCAAGCGTGGCTTTCCATTGACGGTTCCATAATGACTACTCCTGATGACCTTCTTGCTGTTCACATGCCTGAATATGGTTTACATGCTACATCACCTTTCAAGGGATTGAGATGATGCTCAAGGTTATCTGGCTCTGCCTTCTTGTCCTTGAAGATATGAGTGCTCTTTTCTTTCTTCCAGCCCTTGGGCACCTTTCTAAATCACCATGACTGTTCAAAGATCAAGTGTCCTTGCTACAACATCAGCCAGGATTCACTTGTGGGTGCAACCCGTCAGGGCTCATAGATTTATGTATGTCCTGTTTACTTATGTATTCTCTAAACTGATCCTCTTCCACCACTGATATGTCTTGCTCTAGACTTTCCCCTTGGTCTCTGGGGCTTGGGATTCCTGAAGGCCAGTCTTGCTAGCACATTCTGAGTTGAAGAAGGCATTCAGGACCTCAGCCTTTTCTATGCTGTGTACCACTCGGGTTCCTGCCCCATTCATCAGCAAGCCCGTCCACCTTTTCCCTAACCTTCCTTTTGTCATCTATGTATTTATAGAAGCCCTTTTTGTTGCCTTTGAAGTCCCTCAAAGGACCAGCATGCTGATTTCCCAGAAAGTGCTTTGATTTTTTTTCCCCATAGTGATGCCACATTGTAGGCCCAGTGCTGGAGGTGACCCTGCCTAAACCTTGTTTCACTGACTTCCTTCATCACAAGACTGTCACATTTCTGAAGGGAGAGTTTATATCAGGTTTAATTTTTTTTTCCTCTGGGGTCCAGGCCCAAGTTTCTTTGGACAAGCAACTTACTCCTTCTCATTCTATTTACCAATCACAGTACTACTGTCCTTGACATCCTTTCTATCTTCATATGAACTATGTGCTCACTCCCAACCCTCTTTCAGACTCTTATCCAGGTTCAGTACTCAACAGCAGTTGTGAAGGACAGGCAAAAGAGTTTAGTAAAAATACAGACAACACACATGAATGTTTCTTTAGTCTTTTCCATCTTTCAGTTTCTGTCAGTCCTAAACTGTGAATGTTTCTAGAAAATGTCACATGTGTATCTGTATAATGTCAAAGTACATCTCTTATTTTGTGGGGTTTTAAAACTTCTGTGGCTTTGATGGTGAGTCTGTCAGCATTGTATGATCTTTGAGCAATAGAAAATCAGATGTGAAATCTGTCCTCTAAAGTCTTGGACATTTTTCTGGTAGCTAATTTTATAGAATAGTAGGAGTTTAATGCATTAACAGACAAAATAATTCACTCCACTCTTTTAGTTTGAGTTAAAATACAGAGGTAGCAAACAGAGTCAGCATCTTTATGAATCTCTGTATCAACACAAACTCTTTGCCTTGTTAGAGGAAAGGCAAGAGTGAATAAAATATCTGTAAGTGTTCATTTAATGGTGTATGCATTTCCAGTATTAAAAAACTTGTCAGTAATTTTAGCTAATGTATTCCTATTTCTAGTTATGTTTTTTTGTAAAGTTCTTCTGATCATTGGTGGTTTCTCTGTACATGTCTGGTTTTCTTTTTTTTTTAAGTACTTACCTCAACTTAGTTTTTAAATTCAGGTTCATAAAATGGATTGGTTATTGAGTAGAATGTAAATCATTAGAGAGTTAAAAATGGAGAGAAGGAAAAAAAAAGAAAAGATGAAAGACATAAAGTGTGTGAAAGAATCAGATTTTGGAGTCTGGGATCAGAAAGCTCAATAAAGCATGTAAATACCAGTAAATGTCAGCTGGCATTGGCCTGTATTTGTGAATCTCATCTGATGAGCTCATCATCACAAATGTTTAACATCTCTCTGGTGGATTGATCTTCACCTGCAGCTTTCTGATGTTTTACCTCCTTTATCCTTCCTTTCATTTTTTTGTAGACTTTTTGTTTGTTATGTGGGGATATTATGGTATCTTACTCTGGGTGTTACATGAGGATCTGAGCTTTAAACTGCAACCTCTGTACTCCTCTGCCTCCAAGCTACTCTGGTTTGTATCCCCCTGTAGCACATTTTGTCCTCTCTGATAATTATGGAGGACAGGGGACTCTGTAATAACTCAACTCTTGATGTCTCATTTCTTTATCAGACTCAGTAACTTCTTGTGGTGTTGATCTGGCAATCACCTCTTGAAAATTCTCTTTATTCTTTTTCTGCTGCTAAGTACTTGCCATGTTTTAATAGAACAGGCCCTCTGGCTGCGGAAGAGTTGCCAGCTAAAACTTGTGAGACTGATCCACTGGTTTATTATTATTTCTTTCAGCAGCTCTTCAGTGTCTTTGATGTTACCCATGCATTTACATTAAAAGCTGTCAGTGATTTATTTTAATAAAATCCAATTATCCTTTTTAGTTCCTTGTGAAAAATTAATGGATGTTTCCAGTTTAATTGTGAATATAAGCTCATGGAAGGAAACACACCAGTCACTAATGGAACTGTGGCATTTATAGTGCCAGCAGAGGCAAAGAGGGTTAGCAAATATCTAATGCTGTGCTGTCTTGACTTCAGTAACTTATATAGAACTGGTTTGGGTCAGAGGAGAAAAGCAGCTGCTTTCACGGAGCTACACTAGGATAATGCTAAAATACCATGTTCTGCACACAGTTCAGTATCTCCACATGATTCTTGTGCTGTGTAAACATGGGAAAAGAAATGACAGTTCCAGGAGATGGCATCTAGGGTGTTATTGTTCAACCTGATCTCTTACACCTTCAGTTTTTCTGTAGTTTCACAAGGAACAAAAGGCTCCTGAACCATTAAACCATTATGTTCTCAACTGTGTATTTTTAAAGTAAGGGTTCTGCTCCTCCTGAAAATCTTTGATTTCCCCATACTGCTAACAGCAGGAGGTTATGCTTCCTTCCACTACCATCAGCTTTTCTTTGTCTGAAATACAAGATTGGTTTCTTGGTACTGAAATACACCTATTGGTATAATCAACAAGAAAGGAAGGGGTATCTCTCTGTTGCCTTAAATTTGGTCTGGTGTGGACCTGAATAGCATTATGAAGTTACTTGCACCAGACAACCACCTTTCCAGCTTAGCTGTGTTATCTCTAAAGTATTCTTGTTGGCTTAATGCCAAAAAAAAAAGGCTGGTTATAAGCAGCAGTGCGACGACACTAGTTTTATTTGGGACACTTTAATAACTGAGAGTTGAGACTGTTCAGTGATTGTCACATATCCCAGCTGAGACCCATTTGTGCCCCCATTTGAACACAGCAGGGGTAAGCTGAAAAGCCCATCAGGCCTGAAGTACCAAATGTATGTTTAATGTCAATCTGTTATGTCTCAGTGGTACAGATGACACCCTCACACACTTTGCATCTCCACTGTTGCTTAGTTTTTACAAAAAAACTTGCAGTGAAACTCATCATTTTTGCATTAGCTCCTCTACCTTGAAATCAACATAGAATCTGATAACTAATTTGTACAAAAAGTCGTTATTCTTATTTCAAGATATCAGTAAAGTCTCAAAATGGAAAATAATATTTGATGATTATCACTCAGGAAATACAGTAATAATGGGCCCAGAAATGGCCTTCAGCATGTCAGGAAAAAAAAGAGGTGTTCAAAAAGAGGCCTTAATTAAACATTTTCAGGGAACCTGACCCACAAGATTTGTTTTAATAATTTTAAACTGATCTCTGATCTGTTAAAATTATAAATTATAAAAGAAAAAGCCCCAAATACAACACAGCAGAAAGCATCAAAGAAGAAAAAATACTGAGTTTCATTTCATATCTGGGTAATATAATACCTTCCTTCTTTATCTGATTTGTCATGGGGTTGGTCCACGTTATTGGCTATCCATCGTGCAATTTTATACAGACTCATAGAATCATAGAATGGTTTGCATTAGAAGGGACCTTTAAAGGTCAGCTAGTCCAGCTCTTCTGCAATGAGCAGGGACATCTTCAACTAGATCAGGTTGCTCAGAGCCCCATCCAACCTGACCTTGAAGATACCCTCATTTATCTTGTTGCATAATTAAAAACCCAAGAGTTTTCAATGTAGTCTTCAATGTCTTTTATTCCTTCAGCTAAATTACCCTTTCACCCTTACTAGTTTCTCCCCTCCTATCCTTACTTTTGCTACTTCCCATGTTCATACAGTTCTGGTTGCCTTTGCGTCAATACCTCTGCATGAATTAAAAAAATGTTAATTATGGATGAAGATATGCAAAATATTATTTTGGTTTGCTCCTTTTTTCCATTCCAATAACAAGCACTTTTTACAGAGCTGACTCCAGATGGATAATGCCTAATAACAGTTTAGTGAAAGTATCCTGTGATTCCATAAAATATTAAACACTTCATAAAGTCTGGTTTCCTTATTAAACAGTGTCAAGAGCTTCATCAGTCATTTGACTGGTGTTACATGTCAAGCCAAGCTACTGGGAATACATGCTGAATACAGAGGTCAGAAGAATCAAGGTTTCAAGATGACAAATTCGATCCATGTTTTTAAGATGTCAGCATATACACCTGCCCTTTAGCTAAAAATTAGCATTAGAAACCTTCCTCTCTGTTTATAGTGGTAGTGTAAAAAACTTTGCTAACTAGATGATAAATTAGCTGCAAGTAGCTACTTTAGTACTTGATAATCGGTACTTGGACCCAAAGCCTTCTCATCTAGTAGGCGTTTTTCAGGGGCAGTAAGACTTCAAAATGGCATAAAATCTCAGTGAGGAAATATTCACAGAAAATGAATTTTCAACACCCTGAATAGCTTTATTGGCCTTTTTCTTCCTCTTTAGCTAACCTTCGGTTTATAACTGTTACTGCAAAGTTGCATGCAAATCTTTCAGCTATGTTCTGTTAGCCACAATACAGTGAACCTACAGAAATGCAGTAGGGGAGCAGCTGAGTTTTGGATGCTGCTGTGAGCCTTTGCATCCATGGCATCATTCCCACAGCCAATCCAGGGAGATTCCTGACTTCTGCAGCCTTGCCTGATGTAGGCAAAATATATCAGTAGAGGCTTAAAATTAATTCCTACTAGAAAATAAAGAAGTCATTTATTGATAGGTGAGCTTAAGCAGAACTCACATGCATCAGGTTAAGGTACCATTCTAAAGACTGGCTGTGATCCCGTTTTATATTTGTTGTAATACTTGCATAATCTTAGGAATGCCTATTTGTTATGTTCCAAGATACAATATTTCCCATAAGAACTTTAAACAGTCATGTGGAAATCACAGATTTGTTAAATTAATTGAATTATCTATGACAGAGCATTTAAAAACCCGACAATTAGTGTATCTTAGTGCCAGGATAAGTAGATTAAAGGAGATGTTGTAATTGAGCAAAATAGAGGTAACTATGCATTGTGTAGTAAAAAAGATTAGATACGTCTCAGTCATCAAGCACATAACAGTTTCAGTTGTTTAGAATAGACAGTGCTTACTTAATTACATAAATTTCTCCAAAATTCTCCAAGTCCAGTCATTATGGTGAAAGTTGTTAGTGGAAAAACCCTTGCCCATTGGATTGTTAACTTTCAATTAAATACCTTGGTATATGTGGATTGTGATGAAGACATTTCACATTGTCTTCAGTGATCCACATATTCTGGGGTATAAAGGAATTGAATTTTGCCCGTGTCAATGCATGTGGTGGAAGCCTCATGGAAATCGGCATTTGGCCTTCAGTAATTTGCTTATAAAGCAAAGGAAAAGACACTCAGTTAACACAGTCTGGAAATGAAGCAGAAATCTTTCCAAATGATTTGGAAAATAATTACTGATTGTAAGAATGAAAAAATAGATATAAGATTGAGAAGTATCTGGTTTTCCTCCACCTGAAAATGATATATTCTTATTTCCTTTAATAATACAGCGAGAAAGATGTAATGAAACTATTGTGCAGTTTAGTTACGTTTTGGTTGTGCTTACGTAGTGATGTCAACCACAGACACGTGTAAAGCAGACCACATGTAAGGGAAAAAGCAATGTCCCTTTCCCCTGTTCTACAGGACAGATTGCATGATGCTGGGTTTCAAGCGTTCTCTCTTTCCTCCTGGTGTCACCTCTCTTTGACAACAGAAGTCTGAATGCTCAGAAAATTATTGTGCATCATAGGTGCTTTGTGTTGTCTAATGAAGGTGACCTATTTTTCAGCACTTTAGACTGCATTTTCTTCTCTCACTTCACTGTAAAAACGTCTCACTGTAGGCCAATAATGATTTAAATTCTCTGTGAGAAGTTTAGAAATTCAGACTCAGCCCTAAGTGTGAGTATTTTTATTTGCCTCATCCCAGCTTTTCCTCACAGAGGCAGGTGCTACAGTGCCTGAGAAGACAATCCATAAAAAGTCTCCGGTTTTCTTTCACTGAAGTAAAAATAACATCATATAAAATAAATAAACAAAATTAGCAGGAAAAAAAATGGATGAGTCATCCAGAAAACCTGTCATTAAAAAAAAAAACCCAAACCATAATGAATTAGCATTTGAAAGATTGAGATTATTAATATAAAAGCCATTTCAAATATTGAAGCCAAATAAGCACCTCAGTGAATACTTACGTACATCATCAGGCTGTTGAAAATAAACACACACTTCAGAATTAGTAGCATATTAAGTGTTGAAGGAATGGCTAAAAACTCCCAGTGAGATTATGTTTAATGATCGTAATTTTGCACAGGGTGCATAAATTTGCACCCTGTTATCAGCTGGTGGAAACTGGCCCACCAGTGGTGGTGTCGTCATTGCTTTTGCCATTGCAGACAATGGGCTGACATTTGTCTTTAGTGGTTAAAATCTAGTGAACACAGCAGCATCATGTTCTGAAATTTCTGATGAAACGTGTTATGACAAATCTCATTAGCTGAGGTGCTTAAAATGACTTTGAGCACCATTGCCTCTGTGCCATTATATGCTGCCACGAGTGTGACAGGCAGTGACCCACCTCTGCATGCGATGTATTGTAACCCTCTTCTGCAGAACTCTATTCACTTGTGATTTTCGACTTCCTGAAGGATGTTCAGATGAATGTCTCAGTCGTCAGTGTGAATGTTTGAAACAGCAGCAAATACATTGAAAATACAATTTAAATAGCAATGGTGGTAGGGAACACTATGCATTGAGAGAAGCTACAGTTGTAAGCAGCACCTGAGCATCACATCTGAAATACCTAAGCAAGCTGTGAAGGAAAAAAGTGTTGCATTATTTTCTCCCCAGGTTGCTTCTTAAGATGCTGAAAGGAACTACTTTTCTAACAGGAAGGAATAACATTTATTTCCTGGAAAAATAGAGTATACAGTGAAAGAATTTAATCACTATATTGACTTGAAATTGATTTGGAGATAAAATATTTGAATGATTTGAACTACTTACCTGATCTAGCATCTAAACCAAGATGCTTCCCTTAACTGGAATGATGGAAGCATTTTTTTTTACCATTACCATGAGACAGGACTTACCAGAACAGTTGTCAGAATAAAAAGGTCTTTATTCATACGAGTGTGTACAGGGGCTGTGATGCAGTCAGTAGAGAAGTATGCTGTGATGTGCCAAAAGTATAGGTGATTTTCTATCAGCAATAACATTCCTGCAACTTCCGACGGATGCGTTTTTGCAATGTAACAGTGGGTAGTCTCATAGATCTTTGCTACATAGCACTAATTCTGTGTCAGATGATATAGTCTATTTAATTTTGTGTTTTCTCCCACACTTTTTTAGTAATTCCTAAAAATACAGCACAGCATCCATCTGACTCTCCTTTGTGGAAACCCACTGGACTGAATTATACTTATCAGTACCTGAAAAGTCATATTGACTTCAGAATTTGACAAGTAATGTCCCAAGAAAATGTAGTTTTCACAGCTGAGGAAAAAGGAAGCAGAAAGCAAATGGCATTATTTGCTGTATTTCTGTTTGGAAAGTCACAGGTCTCAGGGAATTTATCCCGTACATCTATACTGACACCGAGTATCAACTACAAGAGACCAGAATTATAACTCTTTTACAGAATTAGCTACATCAGGAATTTTTCTATGGTAGGAAAAAGAGCATTTTAAAAGAAAATATCCAGCTGCTTACAATGAACGGTTTTGGATTGGCCATAATTTTTTTTCTCTATCATACTATAATTCTCTTTTTTTCTGTTGTTTCTGTTGTTTTCTTTTTTCTTTTTTTTTTTTTTCCTTTCAGAAGAAAGTTCCTCTGAACAAAGCTTTCTGAAGTGGCTCTTGAGACTTTGCTGTATGGTAATGGTTTCCTCAGACTGCTTTCAGGAGTGTAATATTGCTGGTACCATCACTGAGATACAGGTATAACTGTAACTAACAAGGAATAATCTACTAAATTTCTTTTACATTATCTCTTCTGTTTGAACAGGCTAAAGATGCCTGAAGATGCTGTACTCTTGACATGCCCATAGCAGTCACAGCAGGTTTGACTTATGGATGGGAAGCCTCCCAAGGCTAAATACATATGTATCATCTGTCTCTCCCTTTCCAAACACTTGTTTTGTTACTTTTAAACCCTTTTTAGACAATTCATCACTTTGGCTAGATTTCTGCTAGCTTTTGAAAACAATGAGAAAATATAGAAGCGGCAGATGACTCATTTTGCTTTTGACTACTTAGTGGTATGGCTGGAGGTTTCTCTGAAAATTTGACTGCTCCAACCATGCTCACCACTCACAGAACTATTAGAATGATCATTCTCTCTTATTTCCAGCATACCCTGGCCCGGTTTGTTCATACTTCCCTGTTTAGAGAGTCTTTGTTTCAATATGCAGATAGAAATGTCTGTAAATAGATATAGAAATATATTTAATATAAGAGATGGAAATACCTGCAGAGCATGTAGTTGTATACTTCAGCCCAGAGAAATGACAGTAACATATTTATTCTGTACAGTCTTCTAATACATGAATGTGGGAAAAAAAATGCCATTTTTTAATGTTTCTTAACTCTTTTCTGAAATACAAACTATGGTCTATCTGCTTTGAAAGGACAATAGAGAGCAGGGTCAGGATTCCACCTTACGCACTAGACCTCTGGAATCCACTCCGTGCCCAGCCAACTGCACTGATACGGAAAATACAGATAGAATTTGGAATTTGTGATGATATTTTCTCTTCGATTATTTTGAATTATTTGAATATTTCCCCCACCTTGAAATATTGCCAGGTTATTAAAATTTCTTCCAGCAGACTTTTCAGATCTGAGATTGAATTTCAGTTCAGACATGGGGGGTAGCCTGTGCAAAGTAGCCAGTTATGCAGGAGTTGAGCATTGGGAATAAAAATGGTTTAATCAGAGAAAGATTTTGAATATTTATTATATTGCAAATTAATGTCCTTGAAGATGTATAACATATCAGGATACATTCCTGTTTCTTTGTTTACTTTTCTTCCCTAAAAATAATTGCTTGTCAGATTTTGAACTTCTTTGGCATCAGACTAAAAAAAATTTACAAAGTGGTGTTCTACTCTGTTTTGCTATAACAGAAGGCATAAATAAGCAAAAATCATCATCTTATCACTGAAAAGTTTAAGCACAAACTGGCCCCATATCAGACCATGCAAGAACTCACTTCATCTGACTCTGCAGCAGGGAATGTGAGTTCTTGCGAGGGAGTGGTGGCAGGAAGTGGGACTGCAATCCATAATTTGTCTGACCAAGAATCTTTTGAGATCTTCCACACAGTCTGAGGGCTCAGTCACGTAAATACGTTTTCAGTGCAGATTGAAAGCTACAATTAATATGAGCATCTTCTTTTCTGACATTCCATTGACTAACAAAGAGAAGGGGACAGATTTGTCAGGAAATATCACCAAGTGCCTAACTTCCTTCTGTTAGAAGTTGTCTAAAATGCCCATGATTGATTATCTTCATTACCAGGACCTGTTGAGGGTGAAGAAATTCCTTTACGGTGTTCTCCTTTCTTTGCTTGACTGGGGTCAAATACCCTTTTTGAAAAGGTAGATGAAAAGGAATGTTTCTTTATGTTCATTGTGAAAATATATGTGTAATATAGGTTGAACAGACAGCATTTCTAGTGGTTAGGGGAATATGGAGATGCCTTTGATATATTTTCCTCTTTCTACCAGCTTCTTGTCACCTATGGGTTTTGCATCTGATGACTTGATGACTTTCTGGGTTGTTGTCAGTCCCTTTTGGTGAATGCTCAGTTCTGAAGCAAACCAACACTCATAGTTAGCAAATCTCTGTAGGTGATGAAAGCCATCTCAGGAGATAATGAGTATTTACTATTATGGCTAACATCTTCAAAGCTGTACAAGGGAATTGGGTGTCCATACGTCATTAATAGTTGTGGCAATCATAGAATCATAGAATTTTTTAGGTTGGAAAAGACGTTTAAGATCACTGAGTCCAACCATTAACCCAACACTGCCATGTTACCACTAAGCACCACATCTACATGTGTTTTAAATACTTCCAGGGATGATGACTCAACAATTTCCCTGGGCAGCCTGTTGCACTGCTTTACAATCCTTTCAGTGAAGAAGTGTTTCCTAATGTCTAACTTAAACCTCCCCTGGTACAACTTGAGTCCATCTCCTCTTGTCCTATCACTTGTTACTTGGTAGGAGAGACTGATCCCCACCTTAGTACAACCTCCTTTCAGGTAGTTGTCAAGAGCAAAAAGGTCTCCCTTGAGCCTCTGTTTCTCCAGGCTAAACAACCCTAGTTCCCTCAGATATTCCTCATAAGCCTTGTACTCTAGACTCTTCACCAGCTTTGCTGTCCTTCTTTAGACATACTCCAGCACCTAAATATCCTTACTGTAGTGAGAGGTCCAAAATCTAAGCCAATATTTGAAGTGCAGCCTCACCAGTGCTCAATACAGGGGTATAATCCCTGCCATAGTCCTGCTGGCCACACTACTTATACAAACCAGGATGCTGTTGGCCATCTTGGCCACCTGGGCACACTGTTGGCTCATATTTGCAGCCAGTCATAAGTTGAGTTTCTTCCTAGAGAAAACAGGTAGTATAAGGAAAAATATACTACAAAGATTATAAATACTTATAATAACTGTAACAGGGCTGGATTTGCATTTACACTCAGTTTAAGTATGAAAATTTTAAGATGACTGAAAATATGCATGAATGAGCAAGACTGGTGCAATGTGAACCAAAATTGAGTCACAATTTAAGAGCTAGACTTCTCATCTTTAAATTGAGATAAATATAAAACTACGTTCCAGAAAGCAAAGTACATAGAGTGATTTCAGAATGTTTCTTCAGTTTGGGAAATTATGATATACTGGACTTCACAAGTTCGTTAATTCACATAATGTATTACTTTTATCTTTAAAAATATATGTCAAACTAAAGCAAAATATTTTAAAATATTAGTAGAAACGTATATATAGAAAATACGTATATTTGAAAAGGACAAACATATCATCCAGACAGGTTGCTTGGATGCATTTTCTATTACAGTTAAGCAATCATAACTGTGAAATTTCCTCCTTGTCCTGTAACAGCAGCATAAACACTAAGTTCATAAACTTGTCTGTATTATAAGCCTTCATATATACTCTTACTCTAAATTATTCAATGGCTGTTACAAGAGAACATCATGAAGAATTTGTTGTTTTTGAGGATACTGCACTGGTTTATATGTGTAATAAATGTGTCAACCAAGTGAGGAATGATGAAGAAATTTACTTTTTCAAACAAGCATTTTATCTGTTCTATGAAACTTTACTACTGAAAATGACTATGAATTGTGTTCTATTTTGGTGCTATTGGTGTTTCAGTCCACACAGCCTCTAGGAGGATTGTGTCTAGCCTACCTTATACTCAGCACGAAGCAGCAGTCTTCAGATCAGTGCAATCTGAGAAGTGCTGGTGATTTCTGTAGGTGTAGCAATGAACCAAACTCGTGGGTTTCTCCTCACTTACATACCAAAATTGCTTGTCTCAGTGGAGATGGACTCGTGCCTGAATTCTGCTAGCACCAGTGGAGCTCACCATTGCACTGGAGTGACAAACACTGCCTGTGGTCACTGACAGCAGGGCTTTTCCAAAGATGATTCACATATCTCTGGGATGTCCTATGCAGCTCTATTTCCTTTCTCTCTCCTAAAATGTGCCTAATTTGCACTTCCTTACTTCTTTGAGCTAGTAATTAAGGGCAGAGTGTGTAGTAAAAGACATAGCTGAGGAAAGAGACATTGTGGACCAGCAAACATGCAGAAAAGGGACTCAGTGGAACTGTTCAAGCAGACTGTTCAGTTTGATTTGGGGATTTTTTTTTTTTTTTTTTAATCCTGAGTAGAGGATTATTTAGTTTGGGGGTTTATTTCTTTTTTCTTTTTTTTTTTTTTTTTTTTTTTTT
>JANIJG010010604.1:31281-63903 GCA_024611175.1 Megaceryle torquata | reverse complement strand
AACTGCGGAAAGAGAAATTGTGGACCAGCAAACACGCACAAAAGGGACTAAGTGGAACTTTTAAAGCAGACCGTTCAGTTTGATTTGGGGATTTTTTTTTTTTTTTTAATCCTGAGTAGAGGATTATTTAGTTTGGGGTTTTATTTCTTTTTTCTTTTTTTTTTTTTTTTCTTTTTTTTTTTCTTCCTATGGCAGAGATCCTAGTCCCTTTGAAAACCTGAATATATTTTCCATTTGTTTGCTGTTTAGCTCACATCAGCATCAAGGCAGACAAATGGTGTGGTTATTGGAGCTGAATCACTTCAGAGTTCATCACTGATGTCACTAAACAACGTAGATCTAAATACAGCTGTACCAGAAATAAGCTTCTCTCACCAGGGTTAAAGGAAGAGAATGGTTAGTGTGAGATTCTTGAAAACTGGAGTGGTCTTGTCTTTTTTTGGATTGATCTTTTTTTTAAAGAAGTCCCTAATTGTGACTGATTTCAAGAGGTCCTTCCACAGCTGAGGATATGATGTGTCCTGAGTACACCCTCTCCTTCCCAGTCAGGGAGCCTGCAGCTGCCCTGTAAGTATAGCCTTACCAGTATTTGATTTAAATTGATATATTAGTTTGAAATAAATGGCCCTTTTGTGTATTTATGCATTTTTAAGTTGTGGGGCTGTCTGTTTAATTCAAGTAATGATCCAGAGCTATGACAGAATCTGTTTTCTCTGATGCACAAGAAAGTAAGGCCAAAGAAGAGCTTGTAAGAAACCACAAAACCCAAGCAATGCCCTGACCAGCTGCCTGGCTGCAGCCACCAGGTACATTGCCCTTGCCTCTCCTGTCCCTCCCTGAATGTAGCCTTGCCCTGCTGGTTCAGATCAGTGCATGAAGCTTTTTACCTTCTAACTTGCCCCTGTAATAGCATGTCATATGTGTCATTTCTTCATAAAAATCATAGACTGACAGAATAAACATGAGAATTGAGAATGTTTCTGTCGCTTACCATGCCTGCTAATCAGATTTATCAAGAAAAATGATTATTAAGCCATAACAAAGCAATATTTTGGCAGGTTTTGGATAACCAGACAATTTGTACTTTGTACTAATAGATAGCTAAATATAGAATTCTGGTAATAAAGCATTACATTTTATGATTTCAGTTCTTCCTTCTTGTATTAATGCTTCTCTAAGGATGAGAAAAATGAGGATTTGATATTATAGGCTAGTGGCTGATCTTATCACCGGTGTTTTATGTTTTTGGGTTTGTTTTTTTTAAATATCAACGAACGTCGAGTGTGAAAAAGAAAGGTATTATTTCTAGGATTACACCGATCTGATCACTAGAGGGCACTGCTCACTGACAGTAACTTCGCTTTGCACTTTTCAAAGGTACCTGAGCGTACAGGTCATTTGAAAAACTGCTCTGATTTCAGTCTGGAGACTATTAGCTCTATTTATCCTATCTATAGCAAGATATATTGGATTAGGATAGGAGGAAAAGTAAAAAAAGCCAACTACTGGATAATAAGAAAAATACACTACTATAGTAGCCACTACAGATATTAACAACATTAAAGAATGGTAGAGTGATCTATTGCAAATATATCTTTAAGGAATATAATTTTTATTCATAGGGCAGTGTAATACACAGCATAATCTTGCAGCTGTATACTTTTGTAATGCTGATACACATCTAAAAGCTATTATTTCCTGTTTCATTTCTTCCCTGCATTCTCCATCCCCCAACTCCAAACTTCCTAACTGGTTTTAAAATTTAAATCTCTTGTAAACTTCTGCAGACCTGCTAAAGTCTTCTGTAGACTTACCTGGCAGAGGTGGGAATATGTGTTCACACAGGTTTGCTTGCCTTTTGGCAAGAAAAATGTGAGTTCAGAGGGCTTAGCAGCAGACAGATTGCCTAGGGAGTGTAAAAGCTTCACATTTACCAGGAAAGGATTACAGACAGTACAAATCAGGAATGAAGTAATGCCAGGTAAAGTAATTCACTATTTATCAACTTTGACCCACGGGACACTATCTGAAACCATCCTTACATGCTTAGTTTGCCCTAACCTGTAGAATAAGTTCTCCAAATGCATACTGGGGAGGAAGAGATGCTGTTCAATGTAACTCGATGGTGTGTCCAGTGTTGTCTTGCAGGTATGAGTGTTTAGTTAGACTGGGTTGCCTTTCTAGGGACTTGCATAGTTTCAATTTAAATATATATATTAAATGATTTTAAAGAAATACCTAATCTCATTGGTCACTGGCATTCTTGAAATGTAGCGTTTCACGGGAATTCTTACTAAAGAGTCTTGGATAACTGGAGGACAAATCGTCTGTCATTAGTAGGATGCTATAATAATGAATTAGCATCCTGATAATTTAAAAATGAATAAAATGTTTTTCAGATGTGTGAAATTCAGATGCAGTTTTGATGAGGATGTCTAGAACATTTCTAGAGCTTGAATTACTGAAAAGCAGGCAATCTTAGTGCTTGCCTTTTTTTTTTCTATTGTTAGTCATTCTTCTGTAAGTGCAACTTTATTTTGTCTTTGAAAGTAATAAAATATCATTCCTAGTATCAGCTGCTTTATCTTTATTACTAACAGCCAGGAAAAATAATTCTGAATGTTGGAAAATATTGTAATTATATTAAGAAAAAGGTATTATTCTAATTACTGGAGTTGCTGATTGTCTTATTACAATATTTTTTTCCACTGCAACTTAAAAACCATTGAATTCATTTTCTTACTCTTCTCTGTCTTGCACATACACAAACAAGGGCATTTATGTCTATAGGTATTCTATAAAACAACTCAGGTTTGTTGTGTTGGTTTGGATGTCTCACGAAAAACAGCCCAACTTGACAGATTTCACAGAATCACACAATCATTGAGGTTGGAAAGGACCTCTGGAGGTCACCTGGTCCATCTCCCCTCCTCAAGCAGAGCTGCCTAGAGCTATTTGCCCTGGACCATATCTGGGCTTTTGAATATCTCCAAGAATGGAGAATTCACAACCTCCCTGTCCAATCTGTGCCAGTTCTCAGGCAACTTCACAGTGAAAAAGTGTTTCCAGATGTTCAGAGGAAACCTCTGAGCACCACTGAGAAGTGCCTGGTTCTGTCTGATCTTAACATCCTTCCTTCAGGTATTTCTACATATTGATGAGATCGCCCCTGAGCCTTCTGTTATCCAGGCTGAACAATCTCAGCTCTCAGCCCTTCCTTATATGAGAGATGATTTGATGTGGATGCTTCCAGAAATACTGCAACATTAATGTCTCTGTTTCTTGATCCAGGGGATGGTGGCAAAAGATACAAAGAGCATTTACTAACAATAAATAAAGTGCAATTTTCTTCCTAAAATTTCTTGGGGGAAAAAAAAAGAAAGATATGCTTGGTTGAGCAAAGCCTGGCTGAGCTGGGAGAAAATCCATTTATTATTTTATTCTTGATCCCCTGCTAGACCAAGGTAAATGTCATGCAAGGTATTGACATTTCAATTTATATTAGACTATGAACTACTTCAGAAAAAAAGTAGAAGAAAACACACAGAACTGTGTCAGAATGCAGTCTCCAATCGAATCCTTTGTGTATGTATTTTGAAAACGTCGGCCAGGCTGTCCATTCTTAGTGTGCCGTGAGTGAAGTCTAAAGATCAGCTCACATGCCACAATAAAGTAAGAACTGCAGCTGCCTGCTTTCCAGATTTGACATGCAAAGCTGGCATGAAGGTGATGAAAGCTTTATATGCCAACACATTAAATCTGTCACAGATAAACCAGCAAAGAGTGTCATGTGATTATGAAAGGTTGCAACTTACTGTCAGTGGAATTGTAATTACAATAGTAATTGCACAGTATGTTTTAGAAACCTGCTGTGCATGCAGGAATGTTTGAAAGTTAAGACATTTGAGCAGCATTGTTATATTGGTGGTATCGTGTTATCTGGACACGCTTTTCTGCAGCATACAAAAATGAGATGGGGAAGACTGCAAAAATATATACAATTTTCCAAAGCTTAATTAATTACTTTCTGGGATTATCTTTGATGCTAAATATCATATCGGTTTTTTTGTGTTTTTTATTTTATTTTTTTTCTGGACAAGAATCATAGAATCATCATAGAATGGCTTGAGTTGGAAGGGACTATAAAGATCAT
This sequence comes from Megaceryle torquata, assembly GCA_024611175.1. Classification (NCBI taxonomy): domain Eukaryota; kingdom Metazoa; phylum Chordata; class Aves; order Coraciiformes; family Cerylidae; genus Megaceryle; species Megaceryle torquata. The sequence continues at coordinate 59,750 of JANIJG010010604.1, read as the reverse complement.
CTACTTCCAACCCCCCTTCTGTGGACAGGAACACTTCCCACTAGACCAGGTTGCTCCGTCTCATCCAGCCTAGTCTTAAACCCTCCCAGGGATGAGGCACCCACAACTTCTCTGGGCAACCTGCTCCAGTGTCCCACCACCCTCAGAGTAAAGAATTTCTTCCTAATGAGTATATATGCACATACAAATATATAGATATATAATAGATAAATATATACTCTGGACTATACATTCTGCATTCTGTTTCTGAGAAGCATGCACATAATTGTTGTTACTTACTGCTCTGATGTATTGAACTGTATCAAGGATGAGGCTAATGAACAATACTAACAATTAGAAAAATAAAATTCTTTTATAAATGAAACCTATAAAAAGTGACCCAAATTTCATAGTATTGAAGTGTGTTGGTCCATTATTGCTACTGATTTTGATGTTCTTATACAGCTTTAAGTGAACAGACATAAACTTAACTAAACACATTAATAGCCAGAACCTTGTTGAATAAACCTTTTTTGTTCCCCTGCAGGCAGGGACTAGAGTCCTATTTTTTCACAAGATATGAGTGCAGGTGCAGTCCACATAAACACACTCAGCTTATTTGGGATGTGCAGTTGGCTGGTATAGTTGTTCCCCTCTCCTTGGGGATATATAACTACAAAGCACAATGTCAGCTTTCATTTTAAACAAGAAGCTCTAATCCTTTTCTTTGTGAAAAATAATCTTTAACCAGCAAAATGTAAGCCTGGTTACTAGGGTTGACCTTCTCACTCTAATGCCTCATTCTCTGAAGTTCAAGGTTTAGTCATGCTAGTCATGCTCTCTGAGACTCTTGAGAGCTCTTTTTGGGACACTGTCAAACATCCACAGCATCTATTGATGTTGGAAAGGCACATCAGTTAAATTCACAGTTACAAGGAGTTTACAGTATCTGGCAATAAACCCACAAAAGTATTTTTGTTTACTGGCAGACTAATTTTTGATTGATTTTAAGCTTTACTACAATCTATTAATGACTTGATATTTTCTCTGTACTAGTAATTCTGGTTTTATTTCTCCCATTGTAAAGTGAGCATAAAATGTTTTCTGTGCCCCAGACAGAATACTGAACAATCACTTTCACAATAGCTTAAGCGAAGTAATTTTACTTTGTAGCAGGGACAGGCTAAGAAATCATGAGCTTTACCATTGGCTTTGATATCATGTTCTGTAAAACACAACAGAATTTATTTCAAGTTCTGTGGACAAACCAGATACAACAATTTGAGATCCATTGCAGGAAATTAAACATTGCAGCTACGGAGATCAAAGAAAATGCCTGACCTGATCAGGTCCCTGTGTATAGTGAAGGAAAAAAATATATCTTAAAAAAAAAATGATGCTACTCATTACAGAAGGTGAAGGCTGCCCTTTGAATAGCCTTGGACAATTGTATTAGCAAAGATGATGGAAGTGAAAAATTTTCGTTGTGGTCAGACTGCATGTGACAAACATGGTATGTTATGAAACAGGGAAAGTAGATGAACATAGACATTGAGAGCTTTGCCTTCAGCTCCTTAAAAAGGCGTAACATTTAATGCAATCTTACAGATTTTTGAAAAGCATTTTTGGACAAATTTTTTTGCATTGTGCACCTACAAAATTTGTGTCTGTTTGCACATACATCCAAAATTCAATGCAATTAATATATGTAGCAATCACATTGTTACTTTGTGAGTCATCATATTCATACTTGTGTTGAGTATTTTCTGTTACAGTTATTTTTGTGTTCTTCTGCCAGTCTCCTTTTCCCTTTCTGTCCTTCCTATATCACCATCTGTTTTAATGCTTTATTGCTTTCACTGGCCCTCCTGTCTTTCTTTTCTATTTTTGGCACACTGTTTCAGGCCCTTCTAATGCTCTCTTTTCAAAGTATATCGTATATAGCTTTTAATTTAACACAGGGAACTGCTCAGAAGCCTGATGAAATGTTTGCTAATGCTTAGGATATGCCACACAAATACTACCAAAGTCCATTTAGTTCTGGAAGGTTGTACTTAACAAATTCCCTTTTGTGAATTCTTTTTGAGACATTGAAATGTGTGAAGGTATAGTGGTCATTAGGGAGAAGGACCAAGCTAAGATGACACAGAATAACACCTTTCACCTTTTTTGACAAATCAAACAGAAACTGAATAGCTCTTAACTGTCCTTCATTCTTTTCTGTTTATCTCCTTCAAGGAGCAAACTGAAATTAGAAGCTGGAAAATGGCATCTGATATTTGGTTAATCATATAGTATTACCAGACAGTCATCCTTTCTTAAAGTGAATAAAGCCAACTTACAGAAAGAAGTTCTGCAATGAAAAAGTGGCATACATAAAAGGGTGTTGCAGATAATGTGGATCTTGAAGATTGTTTATACTTACTGGCTGATATTTGAAATATGTAGCAATACTAGGCTCGTTTTAATGGCATCTAAATTGTTATCCAATTTCTGAAGTACAGAAATTAAGGTGATAGCAACAAAGCCCTCTGTGTATTACATACAGATAATTCAGATGTGATAAACAAGAATACATTAGCGAGACAACACTTTTGATGGCAGAAGATGGATGATGATATTGGCAGCCATTTAAATAGTTGTAAAATGTGCCTATCAAACAGAATTGTTCCAGCCCTGGGACCATTTTACCTGCAAAAGTGGGCAAGTAAATCACATGAGACAGATTCCATTGACTTTGCAGGAAAAGGAAAGACAAGTCTTTTTTATTGCTATTGATGTTTGCTCTTATTGACTAAGTGTTTGCCATGGACTCAAGTACCACTAGACACATAAATACAAGGAGAACCTTGTGTGTGTCCTTTATCTGACTGGTGGAAACAATTTGCAATTTACATTCAGGGGATCTGCAGTGTTTTCCAAAACACAGAACAGTTTGAGAAGAGTGTGCTGAAAATTGGTTCATCCCCCTGTCCTACAAAGTCCTTGCTGAGTGGAAAGAGATTATTTTCCTTTATAGTGCAGAAGAAAACATTTGACATTCTGTTACTGTTATTTCACTTCTTGAATTAGAATCATACAATAATTTGGGTTCAAAGGGACCTTAAAGATCATCTAGTTCCAGTCCCCCTGCCATGGGCAGGAACACCTTCCACTAGATCAGGTTGCTGGAACCCCCATCCAGTCTTGTCTTGAACACTTCCAGGGAGGGAACATCCACAGCTTCTCTGGGCAACCTGTTCCAGTGTCTCAACACCCTCATAATGAAGAACTTCTTCCTAATATCTAATCTAGATCTAGATCCTCTTTCAGTTTAAAACCATCTCCCCTTGTTCTATCACTATATGCCCTTGTAAAAAGTTCCTCTCCAGCTTTCTTGTAGGCCCCCTTAAGCTACTGGAGGCCTGCTATAAGGTCTTCCCAGAACCTTCTCTTCTCCAGACTGTTCAAATCCAACTCTCTGAGCTTGTCTTCACAGGGGAGGTGTTCCAGTCCTTGGATTGTATTTGTGGCACTCCTCTGGTCTCACTTGAGCAGGTCTATGTCCTTATGTTGGGGGCTCCAGAGCTGAACACAGTACTCCAGATGTGGTCTCACCAGAGTAGAGGGGGAGAATCACCTTCCTTGACCTGCTGGTCACACTTGTTTTGATGCAATTGGCTTCTGGGCTGCAAGTGCCCAGTGGTGGATCATGTTGAGCCTCTTGTTAACTAACACCCCCAAGTCCCTCTCTTCAGGGCTGCTCTCAGTGCATTCTCTGTTTAGCCTGTATTTGTGCTTGGGATTGCCCCACGTGCAGGACCTTGTGCTTGGCCTTGCTGAGATTCTTGAGGTTGGCATGGGCCCACTACTCAAGCCTGTCAAGGTCCCTCTGGATGGAATCCCTTCTCTCCAGCATGTTGGCTGCACACAGCTTGGTGTCATTGGCAAATTTGCTAAGGGTGCACTCAATCACACTGTCCATGTCACGGACAAAGGTGTTAAAAAGCACTGGTCCCAGTACTAGCCCTTGAGAAATGCTGGTCTCTACTTGGACATTGAGCCATGGACTACATACCCATTGAGTGTACTTATCCACCATGAGATGAATTATCTCTGAACAGCCTGGCTTAGTTTGCTAATGTTATATTTTGTGAAGACACTCAGACACAGGGTCACCTTGAAAAAGAATGATGCAGGAATTCCCTTCCTTATATATTTTGTGGGAAAACCATCCCTAATAAAAAATGTGCAAGAGGAGAAGAAAATGAAAACAAAACAAAACAAAACAAAAACCAGCCTTCGTGATTGAGGAGGAATCTTTCCATATTATAAGGATACAAGTCAAAATCCATCAAAGTGATATAACTCAGCTGTTGCATCCCTCTCTAGAAACCACAGAAGAGCACATAGTTCCAGAAGGGATAGCAGACTTCAGCTGCTACATCTACCCAAGTTACCAATTTAGCTCTGGATGTAGAAATCTGTAAATTGTTACCAGGGGTTGCCTGTCCAGACCTCTCAGGAGAGTCATTGCAGCGAGACCAATCAGGATTGACTAATAGCAAACAGAAATTACAGGCTTTCAGCCAGAACTATAGTTGAAATTCTTGGAACAGAAAGTGTGTTCTTGAAATTAATAGCCAACTTAATTAACCATTATTTTACATAGGGCTCAGCTTATTTCAACAGAGCTGCACAAGTATAAAACTCTCCTGTGCTTTCCTGTACGGAATTAGTTATCGTATATTGCATGATGTACAGATATAATATGGGAACACACATATAATTTACATAAATATATGAACTTTGAGGTATTGTGTGATTTATTCATTGTTCAAGTTTAAGCACTTGAAAGAAATTAAAACTGAAAAGACATTCTAAGTTTACTTTCATCTGCTGCTGACTTATAGTGGGCTTTTTGATGGAATACAGTGAATCCTTACAAACCATAAGTTTTGTTAGCCTAGTAGGTAACCAATACATTTTGGGTAACTAAAACCAAATGTAACATAAACTCAGACACAACAGTGTGATGGAAGTGAGTAGACAACTTCCCTTTTTTTTTTTTTTTTTATTAGTTTTACAATTTTCATTGTTGATGTAATAGAGATAATACTGCAGCAGGAATAACTGATCCTGTCAGGTCCGGTTTTGTTTGGATTAGTAAAAAATGGGTTAATGTGAGAAAAGCATACACAGTTTTAGAGCTAAGTGAGTTATCTAGGCTAGAGAGGTCTTCTGTTCTGCAGGGACACCTGGCAAACATGCCTTTATGCTTAAAAAAGATTGGGTAAATTTCAGAGGCAAAGTGATTTTGTTGCTGCAAGAATTACAAAGATAAACTTTGAAATATGGATCTCTACTCTTGCAAGGTGACACTCCATTGACTTCACTTGATACTTGTTTTGCAGAGTTGGCTCAATAGATTTTAATGCTGACTACGTAATAGAGAAAAAATTGCTTTCTGCAAAGCCAACGTTGTAATGTTGTTGCTTTAAACAGATAAGATGAAGTGAAATAAACAATGAAAGTGAAAAAAATGAAGTGAAATTTCGCCCCCCCCGCCCTTTCCCTTGCAGATGATCAAATGACACTGGTCTTTGCAGCCTTTGATCAGCTCATAGTTGCAAGGTAAGTGGCCGTTCTTAGGCTGCCTTTTATTTTTGTCAACCTGTTTGCTTGCCTGTTGCTGGTAAGAAAGCTTTCTAATCATGCAGTTCCAATCTGAAGAAAATCTATAAAAGGTATAAATAAGAGATGGCTCAGATCGCCTTGTAGCTAGTGTTTGTCTCAAATAGAACAGTCTCTGGGACATTTGTCATTATAACTGGAAAAGGTTTATGGCCCTAAGAACAAAGGTCAGAGCCTGAATGTACTTCTGCATTGCACATAACCATCATTTACAAGTGCACTGGAGTGTGAAATGGTAGGCAGATTTTGTTGGTTTTATTTTACTTGGCCTTTTCTCATTTAATAATGTTTATGTACCAATACAAAGACTGCAATGAAACTTTCATTTTTTTCTTTTAAGTGATGGTTCACAATACTGTTTTGTGAAGGTGGAATGTTCAGTGATTTGCACTCTTCTGCCTTGTGGGGAAAAAAAAAAAAAGTGAAATAATAAAAATCCTAGGTTGTTAGACTGAGTTTTTGTGTGCCTCCAGGTATGTCAATGTTTCATATTTAGCACACAGTTCCCAAAGAAATAGCTGTTAAATGTTCACCTGATAAAGTCAAAGAGGAGTAGATACTGATTGAGCAAATGCATTAGAGCAGCCTGAGGCTTGGGATTTCAGTGCTGCCACTCTGTGAGCTGTTTAAGCTAATGATGTTTGTGCAGGTAATTCTGGGCTTGATTCAGTATTCACTGAAGACAGTAGGAACCCTTCTGTCAGCTTTAGTGGCATTTCATATAGGCCCATAAGTGAGAGAGGCAAAAAAGTCAACTGGGGAGAAATAGTCTCCCTAGATGTCTTCATTGCTTACGTGTGGGTGCGTTTATGTCTGTAGAAAGATGAAAAAACCCCAAACTTAATTTCTTCTATGGAATCAGTTGCCTCATGTCCAAAAGAAAGCATATTGCTCTTTCTTGCCCCTCCTTGCTTTTTTTGTTATATAGGATTTTCACTAATCATAGCAACAGCAAGTCTTAACACGCTAAAACTACATACATTCATGATTTTATTGGAATCTTTTCAGCATCATAGCAATGATGATTCATGGTTCTTTATGTGTACACATACTTGAGAAATCATAATGGGTTGCTTGGACCCCACTGCATTCTCACATTGGTTATGTAGGAGCCTGAACAGATATATAGATACTTCCTGAAAGTTATTCTCTCAGTCACATAACCACCTTTAGAAGACTTGTAACTGTATAGTACCTATTGCTTAGCGATTGAAAAACTTGACATAATTGCATTTTAGACCTTAGCCAATACTTGCATTTTACAGCCTGGCTTGTCATGTGAGCAGAGCGATGGACATTAGCATAACCTTAAATGCTCCAGCTGGGCTTGTAACAGAGATTTACAAATACCACTTCAGCAAGCAGCAGGTAAAATCCCACCAGTTTTACTAAAAAACAAAAAAGCTTAAATCCAACCCCCTTCCTGTAGTAACTGTGAAGATACATGGTGAGATGACCTAACAACTCCCTTGAGAAGTGTGTTGAAAGGTAAAATTTCCTATTCTGATCAGAGTGTATACAGCCCAAACAAATATTCTATGGGAGAAAACAAACTAATTAGGAATTTAGCAGCAGAAGAGCTACAGTACCTGGCAGACCCCGGCTATTGAACTGCATGATGCTTTGCCACATAGATCTTCCACCTAATTGTAAAGATTTATTTTTATTCAAGAGCAGTTAAACCTCATTGTTATGCTGCCTGCTCAGCACTGGCCTTGCCTGGAGACTGCTATGGCTTAAACCTCAAATATGTTAAACAAGAAATTGTAAATAGTGGCATGAAACCTTGGAAGAAATACTGGGAATATGAAAGAAGCATTATAGTTTAAAAGTGGAAGCAGTAAACGTAAGCACAGGTAACCCTTGGAACAGAAAAATTTGTGGGAGCATGGAATTTGTGGGCTCAATTTGTTACCCCTTAATAATACACCAATGAAACCCAGAGAAAATCATATCCATTTGAGAATATTTGGAAATCTTTCTATTCCTTGAAGAGCTCATTCTACCTTTCAGTGAAAAGGGATCAGCGAGTTATGCCTTCCATGGACTTCAGCTTGATTAGTGCATGCAGATTTGTTGGTGGTCTATCAAATTTCTTGTCGCCGCAACAGCTTCACAATCAATAAGATTACACAGAGGATATATTATAAAAATGTTGCTAAAATCTAACCTGGAATTTCAGCTCATCTGGAGTGAGAGGGATTACAGAGATGCTGTTGGGTGTTGCATGTAGCTGTTAAGTGCAAGTGTCCTGGTTTGAGTCAGAACAGAACGAATTCTGCTCAGTGATGTTACTTTTCAGCCCAGTCTCTTCTAACTGAATGCACTGTCTGAAGTTAACGGTGTATTTTCACAGACAGTGTCTGCTTCTAGCTGTGATAATACTCCATGTTTATAGTTACTAACAAGGATTGGTGTGAAGAACAAGGTCACTGCTGGATCTTGTGTATTACACTGGGGGTGCACTAAGTAGGAGGTGGCACTTGCAGGGAGGAGCGGACAGGGCAGGTGACCCTAAACTGACCAACAAGGGATTCCATCCCATATGAATTATATTCCGTATAAAACTGAGGGATCAGGAGCATCAAGCCTTTTCTTTAATGGCTGGTGTCTGAGGAGGACTTTGTCCGTTCTGCTTTTGCTTGTGATCTGTGTGTTCCTGAATCCAGTTCCATAATGCAGCTCCTGACTCTGGTCCAGTCTGGGACTTCCCCAGCACCCGCCCACAGCATCAGTGGTGACAATGATGTAATTGCCAACAGGGGGAGGTGGATTCAACATTGGTTTTGTATATATTCTTTTTTATTATTATTTTCATAAAAGCTGTTCTATCTTTTTTTTCTAATTGATAAGTCTCTGTACCATATTCTCTTTCTCTTTGCCTTTGGGGAGGGAGATGGGATAACAGAGAGCATCTATTATAGGTCTAGAAGATGGCCCTGACCCTAAATCTTGACAGAAAGGTACTTTACAACTAAGCAAACTCTACTTCATGTGTCAGAGCTGTTTCATTCTCTCTCAGGACTAGCTAATGGAACTGGGGCATAAAGCTGTGGTGTTCTGAGAGCTGTCCCACAACCAAAGGTGAAGGGTCTTCCAGGAGAGATCATGCTTCTGCTCTGGCTGTACTTTAGCCTTGGTGTGTGACACAATGCAGCCAAAGCAAACAGGCTTATCTTTGACACTGTCCTCAACCTTCAGGTGCCTGCAGAAAAGACCATCTTAATTTCTCCCCTGTCCTTCCTTATTAATTTGTAGCTTGGATTTGAGGAAGGATGAGTTCATAACACACGTGAAAAAGTTAATCTGAGATTACAATGCCATAAAATTGCCTACAGAGCTGTGGCTTTCTGTTGTAGCAAGACTGTTGCAATGAGATAAAACTATTAGGCATAAACTGTGATCTCTCGCATGTAAAGGCTGACCCAAAAATATCCTGTGAATGTAGTGATTATAATAAAGTACAAATATATTTACTAGAAAAATTGCAAAGTACAGAAATTAGCAGTTCTTAGTTTAATATAACACAGAATCAGTCTTCATAATGCTGAAATGGGAAATAATTTGATGTAAGTATGGGAGACCCTAATATGCTTAAATATGCCATTAACGTTGGGGATAGTCACATAGAAAGTAGAATAAAGATAGTAAATATTAAAAGAAGAATTGTTAACTTACACAAGAGAAGCTGAAGGCAGTGGTAAGAGTAAAAAACAACACACACACAAAAGAAAGCGACCTCAGTGCTAAGCATGTGCTTGAAAGATTGAAAGTGGTAACCTAATATAAAAAGAGAATAATTAAAAAGACAAATATTAACGCATAATGGGAAAAATATAAACAATCTGTGGTCAAAATGAAGCTTAGAAAAGTTTTAAACATTGGATAAGAAGAGACTAGGCAATAGAACAGAGAAGAAAATGTGAAGACTGATGCTGAGATTTCACTTGACACTAGAACTACAGTTAGACATTTTTTAATTGTGTGAGGTACAAGAAATCATGAGACAACAAATATTTAATAAATGGCCAGCATTATTTATTCATAGAGGACAGAGCCAATGGAAAAGGAGAAAATATTAATTAATTTTTCACCTCAGGATTCCCAGTAGAGTATGTAGAACAGCTGCTAAAGGCAAAAAAAATCTCTTACATTAGTATTGGACTTTATCACAGACAATTACAGTCACAGAAGAAAAGCAATATAAAAACCTGGGTAGAAGTCATACAAACTCGTGCTCCAGGCCATAAAGAAATCTGTAATTCTAATTTTTCCTGCGAAATAGGAATCATTTTATCACTATTTATTTTGTAATAGTACTATGTACAAACATCTGAACAGACATTTGAGATCTTTGTCCAAATACCTTATTATCTCAGGATTTGTGATCTATCTCTGAGCCAGTGTTTCTTAACCTTTTTTTAGGAATGAAGCTTCATTCCTCCCTATCTTCTCCCTGTTTCCTCCTACTGGGTGCTGTTCCTTGGTCTCTTCTCCAATCTCAACTTTCATCTTTACCTACCTCCTGGGGTTCAGGTTTTGCTACTTCCTTCTTGCTTACTTTCAACCAGAAGCAAAAATACCAAGGACTTAAATAAAACCCACAGTTTGCATCAGGCACTGCTATACATCATGCCTCACCTGTAATCTACTTCAGAATACCCTTTACCAACCTGTGTAGTGACATCAGCTAGTAGAGCTTGATTCAACTGGACAATGTCATTGACTGATTTAAACTGTAAGCTGAACAAAATTGTGAGGAACAAAACTCTATGACTCTATATTTATCAATGTCTTGTCCAGAACTGAAGGTGAGGAAAAGATTGGGAAATTGGTTCAGAGTTTTTGTAGATGTTTTTCAGAAGTTTTAGAAGCTTTAGAAAATTAAAAATGAAAATCTCATTATTTAAATAGATACCCAGCTGCAAGATACCTATCAAAAAATGGCAGTAGCCATTGGAGTTGTTGGAAGTTCAGGATCAAGTCTCAATTATCATATGCCAGATACAGCATAGCATCCCTCTCTAGGAGTCAACTTTTCAGTACATAGTAACTGCTCAATATTCAAGTATTTCAGATCCTGCTGCAGAGGACAGACAGCAAAGATGTTAGATTTTTCATTTGTGGACTGCTTCCTGATGAATAGGAAGTACTTTCATATGAACCACTGCTGAAATGTGTTTTGGAAATTATTCCCATGATAGCAACTATTTAAGGGCTAGTGAAAAGTATTAGATAATAAATCAAAATAACTTCTGCTACATAGAAGATCAGAGAATCAACTGAAGCTCAGACAAACACACATCAGTCACTTTTCCAGAATAGAAGATCAAACCCATCTATTCCAAAATTGTGCTGCCTTCTCTTTGTTTGGGTTCATTCCACTCGGTGGCTTTCCACAAATGTCAGCTGTGCCCATAAAAAGAGAGTTTGTCATATTCATTGAGTCATTAATTGTGTGGATAACATCAATTACTGATTACTGGGTACAGGAGAAAAGGAAGAACTTCTTTAGTGGAGACAATAGATGTTCTGCAAGTTCTGATTTCAAATTGCAAAAATATCTTTTGTCCTGTTCTTAACTAAATAGTCCCCATTTTATCTGCAACAGTAAATGGAGCATTCCCATAATTCATTCATAAAGCACCAAAGCAGTCTAGTATTTGGAGATTTTTCTGGAATAATGAGCATGAAAAACTGACAAATTTGCTGCTGTAGCTGTATTGCTCCATAACAAACTTTGCAGCAGAAAGGAAGAATAGCTTTGCATAGCACATACTCTGTCATTTAAAAAACAAAACTTCACAGAGAAAGAAGTCCATAAGACAGGGTTTTATCTAAGTTTTAGAAACTTGTTGAAGTTCCTAATTTCAGTATAGACTTTCTTCAGCAGTGAAATCAAGTTCAAAGAGGACCTTAGAAGCCCAGCTCAGTTTTATTCTCAGCAAAACCTGGAAGAGGTTGAAGAAACATTTTTCTTCAGTCAGATCCTTAAGAACAAATCACATTGTAATAGAAAGATGTTTAACAGGCAAAGGAATTCACTAAAACTTTACGCCTATCTTAGATATAATAAAAAGAATATCATTTTTGACAGGAATTTGTCATATTTTGCACCTCTGAGAGGACAACGACAGACAGAAGACCAATTTTGAATATAGCAAAGATTTTCAAAGTGATCTAGGTATTTTAGACTCAGTTCTGTCGGAGAGTTGGTGCATCTATCTCCATGCCTCTTTTCACAGATCTGTGAGTCTTCGAATTTGAACAAATTGCTAAGAAAAAAAAAAAAAAATCTGCTCGTTACCTTTTTTCCTTTAGTATATTGTATTTTGGTTTTGGTCGTCTTTTTCTCCTTTCCTTCAGACTACCTTCTCATTAGTTACAAGATAAAATGTGAGCAAGTAGCTCTACCAAGAATAAATATATTTTACGATTGTCAAACAACCTCCTTGTTCCCTTTTAGTTTACCATTCAGCACCACCTTTTTGAGATATACTTATTATTAAACTATTGACTTAACTGACTCAACTGAAATTGTTGTTAAGATACTATTTAGTTTATATGTAAAGTCTGCTCAGTTCTTAATAGTTCCCGTATTTCTCTTCCAATTTTCAGTTACTCAATGAACTAGTGTTTTGGCTATTTGTTCTCCAAATTTCCTTTCAGCCTGTGTAATTGCTCTGTTACTTATCACACAGTGTAGTGTTTCTACTGTCTTCCTTTTTGGTAGCTTTTTTTATTTTTATTTTTTTTTTCCCCCATGACTTCTGTTATTATCAGTGAGGTTTAAAGAAGTAAATCTATACTGTGGAAAGTATCAGTTCTTTCCTGTTGTGTGGGTCTAGCTGTTTGAATGAATTCCTGCATAGTTCTCATCAGGAATGGTCAGGCATTAATGGCACTCTCATAATGATAGTAGCAGAGGCAGCTGACTGTCAATAACAAGACATCAACTTTTTCCAGTTGACAGCTGGAAGAACTACCAGGTAGAAAGGCACTTGCAACTAACTTGAAATAGAAGCCTGATGTGCCAGATAGGAGTTTGAAAACTGGCCACTGAATAGAGATGAAAAATCTAGAATATAGAGAAACAAATAATGCTGCTAACACTCAAGGTCTGTTTTTCTATGGTAAATTATAGCTCCTAAATATTTCTAGCTGAGTAACGATTGCTGGTGAGTTCTGAAGTGATGTCCAGTAATGCTGGAAATGCCATGCATTGATTACTTATCTGGGAGGCATATCTTTTTTTACTTCTGCTCAGTGATATCTCTACTTGATGGGGTGGATCTATTTCTGACTCTTAAAAATCAATCTCTTATACAGCTCTCACCATATACATTACATTGCAACCATACTCTTTGTCTCAGAGAAATGGGGTTGAAGGTTGGACTGGTACCTTAGAGGCAAGACAGCCAGTCCTCTCAGAAAGACTGTATCAAATACTGATTTCTTGAATACTTGAAGTCTGCAAAGGATAGAAATTCTCTAGAAAGGGTAGATTCTTAGACATTTATACAGAATACCAACCTATTTATTTATTTATTTATTTATTATGCAGAGAAAATTGCTAAATGATTTAAGTAAAAGGAATTTGATGTGACTTTGGGATTCATCACATCAGACCATAGAGGCACTTTCATGTAAGAGAGAGGCCGTAGGAACTACTGTGGATAGCTTCAGCGACATCAGCTGTGCCCTACAATGGACAGAACTCATGTCACCAGGCTACTCAGGCTGCCTTTCATGTGCTCACAAGTGTACAGTGTGTCTGTGGGGCTACTGAAAATCTTTTACAGACTGACTCACTGCTGAAGATGATCAGGATTTATTCAGTATCACAGAAGCGTAATATTTCCTGTCTGAGTTGACACGGTACCTTTCAGAGCACAGGTTGGCACATCTGGAATGAAGTGTTGGCGTGCCTGAATCCTGTTTGCTATTGAGTAAGCAGTGGAGCAGACAGATGCCCTCCATCAGCTGCTCCTGAGACATGCTGAAGAATGCAAATGTCACCTCTGCAAATGCAGGTACTTCATAAGGCCCCTTGTCATCGATGGTGTGCAGTTACAGCCGCTGTGTATGACAACACATCAGGGCTCTTTTGCTCCAAACAGGCATGAGTATTGCTACCTGACCAGACAAAAATCCATCTGTTGTTCAAGCAAGCAGAAGGTGCTCAGTGTTTAGCAATAAAGACAGCAGAAATCCTTACTCAAACAGTGTACATTTTTTGTGAGCCTTCCATGAGGCCTGATGCAGCTAAAAGGTCACTCCCCTACCTCCAATTGTTCATGATTTTCTGAAGACTGTCCATTACCCAGGTTTGGCTCCACCTAATTTTCAAGCCCTTCATAATGTTTTACCCCTGTCATCATCATCATGATGATGCAAGTGCATCTCAGGGGTGAGGACGGAAAAGGGTAAGTGGCCAAGTGATAGGTCATCAACCTGCAGAAGTCTAATATCCTCAGGATGATCTCCTGGGGAGCTGGATAAATTGAAAACATATCCCAGCCAGCATTCACCTGAGGGGCTGTCCATGCCTACCCTGCTTCCACTGCTTATCACACTCTACTTCTGCAAGCTGTGGGCAGCCCCAGGACATATTTCTCCATAGAGATCTGTTGAAAGGATTCATCTTTTCCTGCACGATGGAGTGTTGTTTATTTATGGTGCTGCTGCTGCAGCAGACATGGGGCCTCTGCAAAAGCACACACAGCTCTATGAGATAATAAAACAGCCAGAAGGGGTTCTGCATGTCCATGTCACAAAAGGCTCTTCAGAGAGAAACAGTGTGTGAAGTTTTACTGTCTGAAGAATGAAGTGCTGTTTCAGTATTTGGAGGCTGCAGGTTTGTTTAACTACAATTGAATGATTTGTCCATATATCTTATGTAATAAAAAGAGCAGCACAATATGCCTCCTTGTTTACTTAGAGACCATTTGAAATTTTCAATGATTAAACCAGAAAGATAGCATGGACCTCACTGCCACACTGATGTGAACACAGAAATATTTTTTTTCACTTAGCTGGAGATTGAAAGAGATAATGGAAAAAAACCTTCAAAAGGAGTGAGAGAAGGAGGATGAACAGGGGGATTGATAGTAATTTTCTCACTTAAGGGTGGGCTGCAGTTTCAGACACCAGATTACCATGGCATGGCTTTGCCTCCTACATGACTCTTTCAGTTTAAAGGTCTTCATAATTTTATTCATAAATCTGAGAAAATAATTTTAAACACTGCTTTTTAAAAAAATTAATTACTTTTGGGCAAATCTCATTGGACTTTCTTTCATGGCATCCAGCTGAGATCCCTAATTTTAAAGAAAAAGAGACTTGAATATTTGTATCACAATATTAAACATCTTTTTATTAAGATATTTTGCAGTCACTGTTATTATTATCACAGTTATTATTTGATGCTGGGCATAGGATGGTTTGGTGAGGTATTATATTACTTCTCTCTTCTTTCAATATTAACATTGCTATTGAGTTAATTGTTGTCTGCAGACTGTTCTCTGCTGATTACTGCCTCTGTCTAAAGTGCCCGACTTTATGAATTGTATATGAGGAACAATGTTCATGTACTTAACAACTGTGTGGTTGTTCTCTTGATACATATTTTTCTAGATTAATTTGATTTTTTTTTCCTAGAGATTGATCAGTTTATTTCATTTATGATTATAATTTCAAAGAGGAAGTGCTGTTTGTGAAGTCAATGGCCATGTGTTTGGTCAGTATCTTTATTTTACATAGAAAATTGGAGACTCTATTTCAAGTAAGCTTCACGGTGAAACTATCACATTAGCTGGAAGGGCATAAGTCACTTCTATTATTCCAAAATAACCTACTAGTGCTGATAAACCTTCATATTCTGTAACATCAAGTAATATGGAGTAAGAGAAGACTAAGAGAAAAATGATACTTCTATGATGAAAACATTATTATCACTATTCCAAATCATGGACTGGAGAGAGAAAGGCAGTTCTTCTTTTTTAATGTAGTGCTAAGGATGAGATACTGTATTGATAATACAGGTGAATGGGGTCCAGAGCTATATGGCTATTGGTTGTCCAAGTGTCAGCAGCTTCTTCTCATCTGTGTTTATGTCACCTCAGGCTGTGAAGTTTTATCTTTGAATAGTTCATTCACTTTGTCACCTGTTCAGTTTATGGAATATCTGGGGCAACCGTAAGAGAGAATTATTTCCAGTGAGTAATACTGGATATGAATTTTCTTTGCTTTCTGAATCAGTCCTGCTTTCCTTTATGGAAAAGGTCTTTAAATGGTAACAGGATGTGCATTTGTGGCATGCTGTTTCTTTTCTGTTTCTGTTCTATGGCACATAGGCTTTATATATAAACAGTGCAAAAGGTTATTACATTCTCTTATATTCTACAAAATCCTGTTTTACTTCTTAACTAACATATCTCTTTCATCAATTCCATTATACAAAAATTTTCCACAGGGCAGTATTATACTCTACTGGTATGCATTTACAAAAGTGTGGAAAAATAATTTCCCAAACAAGCTTTTTTTGCTGTACAGTTGGTCACCTAAGGCATGTGAAAACGTTTTTGTTCCCTGAAGTGAATCATTAAAAAGTTTAATGAAGAGAAGTGTGAACTACTGTTAGAATTATAATGATTAATATATAATCAACAGAAATAGTGTCATGTAAAAGTACAGAGTTTTTAGATCTAAAAGTTTCCAGCTGCATAAGTATTTAGAAGTTTTAGAATATTTGAGATGGATGGAATGGCTGTCTTTTGAATCTCAGTGAACTGATTTTATGTCTTGTCAAAGTGTTTCTGTGTGTCATATTTTTTCAGCTGGTTTGTTCATCTCTATCAATAACACCAACAAATTTGGTAGTCTCCTTTTTCTGGGAAATGGAGCAGTGACTCATTTTACTAAAAGGATAAAAGCATTGGAGAGGCACTAGATAAAAACCTATGCAAGGACAAGGAGGACATCATCCTCCGTGTCACAGGTCAAATGGAGATCCATACTCCTCCCTATCCATTTGCATCACTGAAATATTTTCTCCATAAATTTAATGTTTTCACTTGAACCACTGGTAGCTGAACTATTGCAGAAGTACCTGAAATGGCCCAGATGCAATCTCTGTGGTTTGGCTGCGAGTGCCTAATGGACTGCCTGGCCACTGCAAAGGCAGGGTTGAAAGGAAAAGGCATTGCAGCCTTCAGCTGAAGCACAATGGGATTGTAATGTTAATTTAGATGATATGTTATGCATCATAAATTGTAGCCCTTTCCCTTCACTTCTCAGAAACATTCTGAAGTCCTGATCATTTCGTTTACTGGTTGTTGTATATGCAGTCATTGAGACAAGTTCCCAGAGAGGATAGCTGGTCAACTTGCTGCAAGGCAATTTAAGGAGACGATGGTAGAATCATGACTACAGTAGTCTTTTAGGGAAAGTTGTCTGGATTTTAGAGTAGCTAGAGACACTATCAAGTATCTTCCACACAAGCATTACCAAAACTGTAGAAACATATAGAAATTCAAGTTTTTCTGTGTGTCAAAACTCTTTTACCAACTCTTTACCAATGTTTGACCCATGCTCTGAGAAACTTAAAACTAGGCTTTTAAAGTTAACTTTAAAGATTTCCTAGATTTTAAAATATTGGAGTTTTTTGTATTGTATTTTTTAAAAGTTCTGCAAACTTCTCTGCTAATTTCCATCTCTGATTTATTGCAACAAGGTATAAATAAAAAAAAAAATAAATATGGGAATAGGGGGTTTATGCAGAATTTCCCTCCTTCATTCGTAAAACTGAGACCAGTTGAACAAAATTTAATCCAGCAAGCCAATTCTGATTATAGCACAGGCTAACTTCTTCATATATTTCACTGTTGCAGAAATCAATAGTTCATGGCTGTGAAAGCAAAACAGAAGCTTTGTTAATTCATTAACAGCTTTAGGTATCATGCTTCTAATGTGGTCAGTCTACATTAATACTCCATGTAAGTGAGCCAGAAAGAGTATTTTCTGTAGTACACCAGATCAGAGTTGGTAGAGGAAGAGTTATTTTGGTTTGGGGATAAAAATCTTAAGCACATGTCTAACAGAGTCTGTGTCTGAAAGAAGTAGATTAAGAAGTCAAACAATGCTTTCCACTCTGAAACTCACCTTACCATATACAGCTTTTCTTCTTGATAGAGCAGTAAGAACATTTCCTCCTGTGTCAATGTACTCTAACATGCATCAAAACCTAGGGCAGCTCCTTCATAGTTCTCCTCTCTCCCTGCACCTTTCCCAGGTTTGCAAGTGCAAATTGTGTATGTAATATATTAATTTCCTGCTCTTTGTTATTGAATTTTCTCTATAATAAGCAACAACACTGAAGTGTGGATTTTTCCTGGAGCACCAGCTCTGGGAAATCGTACATTTTGATTCAGCTGATAATTCCCAGGTTGGCAGTCAGCATGGAAGGTAATTCATCCTCAGTATAATGATAATTGGTCAATTTTGTTTTGTCAGCAGATCTATTTTTTCTTGCTAAAAATCTATGACTAGGCAATGGGATTCTGTATTTTCAGTTTCTTTTACTGTTTCAAAGACTCAAGGCTAAAATATGTTATTATTTTTAAATTGAAATGTCACCCAAATAAAATATGAGAAAGTTATGTGATTCACATATTAATATATAATTCAATATGGATCTTGATTTGCAGTAGCTCTAAGTTGTACTTCTTTGAGTTCTTCAGGTGATATGTGTATTCTGAAGCAAATGTCAAATCCCTTGTTAAAAACACTCTCTGGCCAGATATTTTATTTCTTTACAGTATGCTATCATCACAATCCTACTCGCTTTCTAAATAGCACTGTGGTGAAAGTTTGGCTTCTTAAGTCCTCCTAAGGGGCATATCAACCTGTCTGCTGTGATGGGTATGACTATGACAGCATGTAAGCATGTTCAAGCATATCTCTCTCAAGCATTGATTTGACACTGCTATTTAGTCTGCTTCACATTCAAGTAAAACTCAGAATCAGTATTTGGCCTGCTGATTCTAGCCCAGTAAGGTGAAAATATTACATACTGATTATGGCAGTACTGTCTCATTTCTGAAACATAAATCTGTTCTCCTTTTAGATAGGAACAGGTCCAGGCATAAACATTTCTTAGATATAGAATATATAAGTAAAAAATCAGAAGTCTGTAGGATTTTTTTCATCTTTAACTGAAGTCATGAAATGCTGTTAAGTCTATTAATATTTTTTGGTTATATATTATGAATATGTGGTAGATTTTGCTCTTTTTATGACAAAATACCTAGCGCCGCTTGTTGACTAACTGTGTACAGGTATATATGGCTCTGTCATATATTGTTAGTCTTAAATCATGAAAATTCTGATCTAAAACAAGGGAAGCACACTTTATCTTGTGTAAGATGTAATTAGATCTACCAGCTGCTGTCTTTAGACTTACTGCTTTGTCGTGGATTTGCATTGCTTTTCTGTCGGGAAGTACTACTGCCTTTTGAGTTATATTTTTCCCTATTCACTTCATGACTAGTTGCACAACAGTTGTTTTGGAACTGTGTACAGTGTGGTGCAGAAATGGAAATACAACGTGGCAAGGAAATTTCTAACACTGGCAAATGATTAGAACAAAAATAAATATTGAATATCAGATCCCAGGCTACCTCATCCATCTTCAGTAGTGACGTGCACTGTTCTTGTGATAATTTATCACCTATAGCTGGACTACCTACAGTTCTTTTTTTGTATTGGAGCAACAATCTATTGCATCATTATCAGTTCTGATAGTACAGTACTCTAATGCTTTAAATTCTGTTTCTGTGTAACTGACTTTGCTATCTTATACTGAGTGAATCAATATTATTTTCAATATTAACAGAACATTAAAAAATGGAAATAGGATGAAACAGCATAGTACTTTTTTTTTTTTTTTTTTAATAAGGGGATTTCTCTGGTTAATCAGAGGAAAATATTTGTAAAGATAGAGATCCGTAGTTGCTTCTGTAATTTTACTTGCTATCCTGCAGAAAAAAAATTGGTCAAAAATAGCTTAGAATAATCAGATGTGGTTTTTTGTTGGTGGTTTTTTTGTTTTTGTTTTGTTTTGTTTTGTTTTGTTTTGCTTTGTTTTTTGATTAAGATCATGTTTAACACTAAGCATAATAAATAGCCATGCCTATTTTAGCATTCAGGAAATGCTGTTTATTCTGTGGCAATACAAGACTAATCCAAGACTACCAGAACATTTCGATGTTCAAGTGCTTTTTGTTAAAGAGAAACAAATGCATGAGTCCACAGCAGCAGGTATAAAACCTTAGGAGGGAGACAAACAGCATAAAAAGCAGCGTAAGAGCAATTTAAGAGTTTGTGAATATGCATAAATTCTCAGCAGTCAAAATTCTTCAACAACTGACATTACTTGGCAGATAATTTCACAAAATCATTGTTGCAGACTAAGACCTTAAATTCATATTTAGGATTTTAAACTTACAGAAAAGACTGTTTAAACATATTTAACCTGAAAAGAAAATGGCCTAGCAATAAAGAAGCAACCTTAGCCTCAGAACAATGCACGTATCTCTTTGCACACATTTAATTCCTCTCAGTTATGCATCATTCAGAAAAGAAAATACCTAGAATGGCAGATTTGATATGTAAAATGGATTGGTATGCAAAAGCTTTCAACAAGCCTGTATTATGCCTTCACTCTGAATTAGTTGTTCTACAAGTCCTCTCCTCAAGCATAGTCCTTTGAATTTCTCAGTAAGCAAGGATGCACCTAAGAAAAGGACATGGCTAGAGGTGTATCTTCCCAAAGCCCCTGCTGATGTTTCCATGACATGTGCTGTCCCAGTTTCATAAATGAGAAATCTGGTCATTTTTGATTAGTCTTTAAGTAATGCCAGCTGTCTCCCTTTCTAACACTTCCAAGATGCTTTGAAGGTTTTCCTGAATTGTATTGGTAACACTACTGCAGAAAGATATTAAGAATATAATAGCTGGAAGAGGTTACATGGGCACACATAATTGACTACAGCCATAAAAATATTGCCTACTCTTTTCTAACAAAGTAGATATTGCTTTCCTTTAAATTAAAAAAAAAAAATAAATCTTTTAGACTCAGACAAAAACAAAGTAAAGCTAAAATGCCTTTGCTGCCAACTTTCCAAGTTAAAGCAGAAAATCTATATTGTGAAGTGTCTCTTCTATGGCTCTCTACAGTATTTGCCATATCATGTACCTTAAAATAAAATACCCTCTTATATTTGGGCTTCTAGTAGTTTGCAGTTGCTTCTCCTAATATGAAGGGAAAAATGTTGTTGTGGAAAAAATAAAATAATGCAGATATAGGAGAAGTATGAAACTCCTGGGGGTTGGTTGTTTAGTTTATATTGATGTTCATCTTCATGCACATTATTCAAAGCATTCATCTGATTAATTTGCTCAAAATGAACATAAACATGGTAAATACAGTCACGAAGAGGACCACTGGATGGAGCTGTTTGTTGCAACTTTTATTTTACTCTGAGATATTGGAAACCTGTAGGTACAAACACTCTAACCTTGGGGGGGTGTGTGTGTGTGTGTGTGTAAAAATAAATAAATAAATAAATAGAAAGAAAAAGAAAAATAAAAAAGAATGAGTTACAAATGATAGGGGATATATACAGAAACAATCAGAATTCAGGGCCTAATTAGATAAACTCTTGAATCAAGAGAGCTCTGCTGAGGGGGACAGGGCAGAGTTTCTGAGTATTCTGCAAATAAAGCTGAGGAGAAGTAAACTAAGGGCAGGGGAAAAAAAAGTCACTGAAAAAATTTGCCTCAATCATTCCAGTAATGTACTATTCAGGTCTCTAACTGGATGTTTGGTGCTTAAGTGCTTGGTTTTGCATGTGTTTTTTCTGTCTTGACTTCTTGAAAAAATGTAACACTTGCAATAGAGTGAAACAGACACTATTTATTGACAACCAAGGAATGAATGATAGGAACAATAATGAATGATACGTTTCCAAAACAGCACCAAAACCCCAAATCATTAGACTTGCCCAGGCTTAGTAACTGTAATTTCTTTAAAATAAAAAGTAAAAATCCATGCAATGCAGCAATAAAGTCTTAATCATATGCTCATTAGTACTCAAGGAAGTTTGGTTTCTAGGCAAATGATTTCTAAGTTCACAAAGGTGGAGGAGGGGGGAGAGATAATTTCTTTATTCATTTGTTTTATCTGTCTCAAAGCAGAGTGTGGGAAGATAATTGTTGTGAAAAATAAAGGGAAAACCCTAGTAGAACCTCTAGAGAAATTCAGTTTATTGAGTCTCTCCTAGAGCTGTTCAAATAAAAAATATTTTAATGAGGAATTTAACAGAATCATTCTTAAAGTGGTGTGTTAATTCCCACCACAAGCACTACTGCAGCTTTAAAAAAGATGTGAAAAATCAAGTCTTGAATCATGAAACTACTAGAGGGATAGTTCAGTGAGTTGTTAACAGTAATTAAGGGCAAGCAAAAAGAAATCCTAAAAACAGAGAGCTTTCAGCTGAAAATGTTTGTTTGTTTGTTTGTTTTTTTCCCTAGGAAAAATAAAAGAACCTTGTTAAGAGGTTAGTGTCAAGATACAGAACCTCAAAAACATCCTCAAAAATATGATAGTCATTGTCCCTATGACTACTGTAGTCTTTGCTAAAAGTAGGGAGGTCATAAAAGACAGTATGGCAAAAGTGAAAGAGAGAAGCCTTTGAAAAGATCCATAAAATATTTACTGAAATCTCCTCTGTGTACTCAAGAAGCACACTGGGCTAGTGACAGAGATTAAATGTTCAGCATCTACACTGAGATATGCTGAGATTTTAACATACTCATTAATGATTGTTTGAGGAATCCTGGAAGTTTGTTTCCTGCAGTTTCTGACAAGAGAAGGGCGAAACTAAAACACCGCAGAAGGTTCATATACACAAAATAGTGTGTTAATGACTTTGTTGAAAGGAGAACCTTCTCTTCAGTCTGTACATGTCAATAATAATGTCTAAAAGCCCATCAGACATGCTGAACTTTGCTGATGAGGTTTGAGAAGTCTGAATACTCAATTTATGGTCACTTTTAGGATGGGAGTTTCCTAATAAGATAGTGGGCTCTGATGATGTCTCTTACAGCTTTTTCTTTTGTTTTAAGTTATCTTTCAGCACTTGGGAAATAAAAGTTCTGTTTCAGTAAGCATATACAGGTCAACAAAATTAATGATTGCCATGGGTTTGCAAAGAACAGAAGTGTAAGAAAGTTCATCTTCTCGTGTTCTCATCTAGATATTCCTGGTACCATCTCACAGCTTTACCAACATGATTCCCTTTCACCTACGAAACTTTCAAACAAAAAATATCTCCTGAGATCCACAGTCTTCTTGACATTTTCTCATGGTTAAGAATAGAAATGATGTGAGGAAAAGTGGTCAATCTCTTCAGTTTCAAGAAGAATCTATACCTAGTAAATCTGTTGCCTGAGAACATGCAGCAAACTGTCACTCTCAAAAGCTGCAGGTTGAACTTGGCCTTCATGAATGCTTCAGGTCACCTGCATTTTCTACACATCAAATCTTGTCTTATCTCCTAGGAATTGCTGGAGCTCTGCAAAGTCAGCTGCTGTGGTTGGGTAGATATCAGATCCCACAGCAGCAGTACTGTCACAGCTAGGAAATAAAGGAGGCAGTCCTTGTAGGTAGGTCAGGGATCTCCCTTATAGTGGTCATTCATTATTCTTGTTGTTCCACATTCACAGCATCCTGTTCCCTTGCGCCACAGTTGAGATGCTTCTACAGAACAGGGACTTAAAAAATTGATGCTGCATACCTCTGGGTGGTTTAAAAGACAACAAATCTTACTCCCTTAGACAGTTGGAGGGAGCAATCCTATAAACAAAAATGAGACTTAGAAAATATCTGTTGACTAATTAAATAAAGAAGGGAGCTTATATAGATCACAAGCAGGCTTAATGGAGCTCCATTCTCTGATGTTTTTATTAGAAAAAGTGGAAACCTTTATTTTTATCTTCTTCCAATATTTTTAAGATAAAAAAATTAAAATTCTTCCAAATGTCAACATGTGCCCATAGCAACACCAGTATCCAGTAGCATGCTTTTAACTATCAACAATCCTTCCTGTGCTTGCATGAGCAATGCTCTGGGGAGGTAGGAAAGTGATCTTTTCACTTGCACATCTGTTTCAAAACATCATTTGAAAAATCGTGGTATTATTGAAAAACTGTTTTCAACATAAAAATGAACCTTAAAAAAAAATACATTTTTTCATGGAAAATAAATTACATTAAAGAATTTTTATTGCTTCTAACAATGAAGGACTTAATTTGGCCAGAATTGAACAGGAACAGTAATTCCAGTAAGTTCTGCTGATTTTTCTACAGAAACTACCTTAACCTATTTGAACTGAGATTATGGTGAGCAATAGTTGAATAATAGCAAAGAAATAATGAAAATTTTCATATAAATGTCACAGGAGAAAGATATGCATGCATATTTTGTGATGGAGTATTTCTAAATGTTGTCCTATCACAGTCAGTCTGTAAGGATGTGGTCACAAGCCCTCTTCATGGGTGGAGTGTCTTTTAATCTGAAGAGGTTACAACACACTTATATTAATGATCTTCTCACTGGAGATACCCATAGTCTAGTCTACCAGTTGAGCTATTCTCTAATCCATTTCAGCCACAATTAGCTGGCTGATGAACTTAAACAATACGTCTTTGTCCAAAAGGCTTATTTTGACTAAGTAGCTAATGAGCTATTAAATAAACAGTTGTGCTTTCAGACCTTAAAACCAAATTGAATACTGCGGTCAGCAAAATTAGCTTCAATCACTTTCCCTGAGAGATGCATTCATTTATGCCAGGAGCAGTTTTCAGTAACACAGTAAAGTGCTGTAAAGTTACTGGATTTACTAACTCCACCACTCACACCTGCTCTGTAATGGCCCATTTGTTACCCATACAGAGATCTAAATGCCCACTATTAATGTCACCCATTTTTTGAAAAGTCTGCCTAGCAACCAAGTAAAGGTTGTATTTATAGATCATGCTTTTATTTGACAGACTACAATTTGTTTTTCTTTATAAGCACAAAAAATGGGAGAAACAAACAGTAACCAGCTCATGATGGCTGTTGAAGGCTTGAAATACTGGTACTTTCTATACTCAAGGTGTTCAGCCTGAGAAAAGAGAAGACTTGGGTGTTTTATTCAGTTTTCTATGTTCAACTGCTCTGTGATACTCATTATTTAAAAAAGAAAAAAAAAAGTTGATGAGATTAAAAAAAAATAAAAACCAGCAGCCAGAAATCATTGTTTTTGATCAGGTTTCTGTAGACACACATCAAGCAGGGGAAAGCAGAAAAAGGGAGATTTCCTTCTGTCTTATTTCATAAATTCACCTAGAAATTTAATGAGCCTAGACTTCCTTTCAATCCTTTTCTGCTGACTTCTGTGTTCTAGAGCATTGCTTAAAACAGAAAACTTTATGTTTTATTATTTCATTACAAGTAAGGATATCTATTTTATAAGCAGTCTGCAGAATGTCAAATATTATTAAGGCCAAAAATATTTTAAGTAATTCAAATGATAGATATTTTTTCTTTGTAGACTGAAGAAAATGGCACAGACTGAATTCTAAAATGTCTGGTCACACATAACATAAAAATTTACAGTATAAAGTTAGGAGTCACCTCACACTGGACAAATAGAATGCATTAAAACTCCTTTTTTTCTGTCTCTGTGTGACAGAGTTCAGTAAATTTTGTACCTATTTCTCAAGTTATACTACATCAACCTACATTTACAAGAGAATGTGTATATATTCATAAGTGATCTGGAAAGAACCCAAAACAGCTATGTGACATAATTTACTGGTGATACTAAGCTGTTTATAGATTCATATTCATGCTTAGTAAAGCTGATGATGAAGGATTACAGAAGTAATCTACAACTAAATGACTGGGTGGTAGTATGGACTATCAAAGTCAACATATTTAAACATAAAATAATACAGGTAGGGGAAACTTCCCCCTACCTTCAATTCTACCTTTATGCACTCAATGGTGATCCTGCTATTTTCCCTCTGTAAAGAGATCCTGGTGTTATTACACACACTTTCGTATAAGCACTGGTTTAAGAACGGTTATAAAAGTAAAAACAAGTTAGAGTGATTTGGAAAGCAATAGGCAAGAAAGCAGAAAACCTGTCTGAGTATAAATACTCAGTGGGGCTTCATCTTGAAAATTGTATGTTATTTCTTTGCCTTTTCTTTAAAGACATATACTATATCTTAAAGAAGCACAAAAAAGAGCACCAAGTTTGACCCTGTTTTACTGTTACAGTCGACTGTGAAATGAGATAATTCTTTCTTCCAATTCTCCTTTGGAAAACTGACAACTGAAATTTAAATTTATGTGAAAAGTTTTACTTTTTTTTTTTTTTTTTCTGATAGAACTTGCTGAGTTAACTGCTAGAGAAAGATTTTGATTTTGTAGTTTTTATTCTTTCTCTTTGAAAGAAAGTAGGAGACTAGATGATTCATTTTGCTGAGTCTTAACTGAAGTCCTTTGTATAAGCTGGTTAAAAGCTAACATGACATTCCTGATGGTTGTGAAGTAAAAATGAATAGAAAATAATTAAATAAGATTAACAAAAGTACTAGAGATTTCAGGAAGAGAAGTGGGGATGCAAAATCAATTTCAAAAATATTCTAGCAAATTTTCACTGGTATAAGCTCTACCATCCATTTGTATTTCAGAAAGGAGGGATTCAAACAGTATGGATTCTGGAAGTATAAACCGGAACACTCCCTGCCCCCAAGGAAATTAAAAATATATATATATTAAAAAGCAGTTAGCCATTGCTTTTACACTTACAGAGATCTCTCCTTAGGGAATATAGGCCTTTTTTTCACCTTTGTTGTTATCAGCATCCAAAAAATGCCAAAAAAAAACCCAGAAGAAAAAAAAAAGTGAAATATGCATTTCTAACCTTTCAATTTCTTGTGCAGTTGTATTAAAAATTTGTTACCCATTCTGTTCCAGCCTAACACACTTAGCTTTTAGCTATTTTAAGAGTATCGGACAAATGCATGGACTATACTCTGGAAATTGCATGACAACACATTCTGTTATTCAGAGTTCCCCAAGTGAGAGCCATTTTACCTTTTAATTCTTACGTATGAAAGAGAAAGATCTTCATGGGAATTTTAGTTGATTTTAATAATCAAAACATGCCTGTATTCTTGTAAAACAATATTTTGGAAGGCTCAGTGAAAAAAAGTTGACATTATTGTAAAAAGAATATGAAGGTTTTGCCTTGGGCATGAATATGTGTCTTCTGGTGATGTGAAAAGCTCTGGCTGAGTATCTAAAGAGAGGATTTGTCCCGTAGCATTTCAGTCAAAGTAAAATAACCAATTATGTTATTCTGTAATGTATTTGAATTGCTATAATTATATATAAGGAAGAATAAATAATATCAAATCTTTTTTGTTCTCAGATAGCTGTATCAGACATATGTATCCAACCAAAATGCACTGATGTGAAGCTGACATACAACAGTCTGGAGTTGTTTGTAGACAAGTTTTTGCAACTTCTACAGTCCTAGGATAGAGAGATTCAAATGAGATAAGAGTAAAAATGATACAAAAATAGATGATCTAATATAAATTTTTAATATATTAAAGAAAAAATAATGAAGAAATTGTATGACAACTTCAAAATATAATGATTGACTATTTGTACTATCACTTTCTTGTACTTGAAGTCAATTTAATCTTAATTCATATTTACATAATTGTTTTACTTTTTGTCATGAAAATAGGTTAATTTTATGCCACCTTTATTTCTTACATGGAAATAAAGGATTAATTTCTTCCAATTTTTATATATGAAAAGGGTATTTTGACAGCTCTAAATGATGAACAGTAGCTTCACATAGAGTTTTTCTAATTCCTCTGCTGAAATTATCTATTCGGGGTCTCTTCCAGCTGCCTGGCTCTGCTACAAAGGGAACATGCTGTTTCTTCTGTGCCTGGACAGCTGTGAATATTGCTGATGGTCTCCAGTCCTTCTGCCCTTTTATGATAATGATAGACAAACTTAAATAACTGCATGTTCATAAGTAAAGATCAAAAATTCCTGTTTAAATTTTAGAGATGATTTATAACTCTGTAAAATTTGTTAATACAGACAAACTAAATTTATCTATGTTTTTAGATAGAGTTGTTTTTTCTTCAGAATATCACCTTGCCTCATCTAATGTTTATTGTTTTCCTCTTGACAAATCACTACTTTAAAAATTTATAGTAATTTGAATTCTTAATTCCCGGAGTTACAAATGCCATTTTGTCTGTCCTTTTATGTGTTTTATCTCAGTGATGGTTTATTCATTAGCTAAGCCACTGTGTGCATTTCTATGCAGTGTCATTACTCTGAGCTAAACCAATGCTTTTAGAGTTTGAATACAACCAGAGTATATATTGATTGAGCAAGTGAACCTTTCCTATTTTTCTCTATGTGGGCAGTGAATGAATAGCAATTTTAGTTGTGGTTTGTTACTTCTACACAGTATTATTACTGTCTTGCTTCTAAGCTTCACTTAGCAGGAAATCTTCCCACCAGCAGCTTAAAAGACTTTCATATTCCTAAAAATAAAGGTTAGTTTCCACATTCAAAGAGTAGGCACACACTGTGAGTCCAGATTTTCAATACTCTTACAGCATATTTTTTAACTACAACACCAATTGTAAATAATTTTTATTTT
>JANIJG010010604.1:0-24733 GCA_024611175.1 Megaceryle torquata | reverse complement strand
GTATATGGACCTCAGTGCATGTTGATAAAAATTATATTAATTCATCCTTCAGAGGGATAATTTGTTTATGTGACCATATTTTCAAAACTTCTGTTGATGTAGCATCCAAAACTGCATAAATATACTATTATGTACTGCAGATGTCCCTTGTGTCTGATAGCAGTGTAAAAACTAACAAATAGCAATTATCTGAGCAGCTGCATTTTATGAATACAGAGTTGTCCCTCAATTTTGAAACCATAATGAAATACTCAATAGTTTTCATAGTGTTTTCCTAATCTTCTTTTGACAGCAACATGGTAGGAAATGCCAAATTCTGTACCACAGTTACTGATTACACATCAGCAGCATAGCATTGTACATATTATTTTAGGCTGTGCTTTTCACGGGACACCTGTTTGGAAGCATAGGTTAAACTGTAAAAATCTTAATACTCACTAAGATGAGGACAGCAGTTTTAAAGATAATCCACATCTGAGTAAGAAAGTGTTCAACATTCAGACTCCATTATTATAGATCCCTCTAAGGCTTAAGGACATAGAGGAAAGACAGAACTTAATTGGAAATCAAGTTAGACTGAACAGTAAATGAAATATGTAAACTCCTTTTTACCAATCCACTTTGCTAATTTACCCTCTTGAGTCTACTCTTAAATTGACATATATAATTATAATCCATAAAATATCAAGATACATATTTAACACTAAGTACGAGTTCTTATATTTGAAGCAACCTTAGCATAAATGTCTCCAATAAGCGTTTAATTTAAATTTGACAGTTCCTCTGCTAATTAGAAACCAATAGTTTTGTAAAAGTGTAGCTATTAAACATTAGTTTAGCACTTACAAATGACAAGTTCAGCTCCCATGTAATCAGTTCAAAGTTATATAAACAGTAAGAGTTTGTGGCCTCAGGCATTCAGTCCAATTCCTTTGTATTTATGTAGTTGTATTTTTCATGATGGTTTCTGTAGAGCTTGAGGACTATGTATTAAACAGTGGAAGGACACAGAAAGCAGGGGTTTGACTACTCATGCGTCATATCAGTATTTGGAAAAAGGCAGCACAATATATGGCATGTACTGAATGTACAACAATTAACCACTAACACCTTTATGTTTCATTCAATGGATTAATAGGCTCCTTAATCTTTAGTCTTGGATCTTTAGTTTCTATCTTTGTGTGTGTGCCTAGCTGAGATACAACTTCACTTTCTCATTATGTATGTACCTTGTACTTTCAGAAAAAAAAAAAAAAGAAAGAAAAAAGCATAATATGGGTGCTGTCATAGACAGGAAACAAGAGGTATCTGCTTCTCATTTCCCATCATTTTCCTGTAGGAAGGCAGCATAGATGTGGAGGACAATAACATGTTAGAATTGACTCCCAAGCACACTGTGTTACAGACTGCAATTGAATTCAGCACATTTTAACAAGCATAGAATTTGTATCTTTGTAAACATAGTGGATTTTCTGAGGCACGGTGTGGTTTAGTGGTAAATGCAATGCACCTATGGAATGTAGTAATAATAGTGTTTGAAAATAGCTTTGCTTTAAAGGGGAAATCCATAATGTATATTACAAGGTCCATAATGAGAAAAGATGACTCCATTCACTATTAAGCTTCCAGATGCAGTTATATTTCATGTTTATAAGGGGGATATGCCAAACATACATGCATAGACATATATATGTACACATATGAGGGTTGAGGAGTCCTTAGGAGGACTGGACAGGGACAGCCAGGCCTTGTGGTGGTCTCTTGGCCATGGCAACATGTCCATCTGAATATCTTAAAAAACCTTTAAGCGTTAAGACTTGATTTTACATTGCACACAGTTGAGTAATTCCATCTGGAATTACATATATTTCTATGTTCTAGTACTTCCTACATGGTTTTACCTACACTGTAAAGCATCACTTTCCTGATCATAAGTAAAACCAAATTAATTTCAAGCTTCAATTACCTTTAAAAATATTTTTTTCTCCTAAAACAGTCAGCAGAAGGACTGGAACAGGTAATGGAATATGCAAAAGATGACTATTGTTAAATTTGCAGTGGGAAGCATCCTGCACTTAGTCCAGGACTGATTGTTGACTTTGCACAAACAGAAAACCCACACATTCCTTTTCATTTCCCAGTAAAAGCAAAAGGAGGATTTTAAAGGAATTGAGATGCTTGTGACCTGTTTGTACCATCTTTAGAGAAAGGAAAACGTAGGGCAGAAAAAATTTTTTGTTTCCTTCTCTTTTTTCTCACACTGGACAGCATCACTGAATTAGTAAATGAGTGGTAATGAAGTATGGTAATGGAGATTTTGATACAGTTTGTTCCCTTACAGAAATAAGTGTCTCAATCTTTCAATTTTCAGACTGAAATTATCTCCAGAGTTGTAATAATAATATATATGTTAAAAAGTTTATAATCTTCATTTTAGCATTTGGTTATACAATGATTGTATAACCAGAGGGAGATTCCTGAACTCCTACTGGCCCTGTATTTTTATGAGCTTGTGATCTTGAAACAAATTGCCTCTTTTTATTGCCTTTAACCCAGCTAGGACGCACTATTTATCTTTGGAGATATATGTAATGTGGATATTTTAACCTACATTTTTAGGTGAGGTAGAATATTGTTTGGACCTGCTTTCTCCATCCATTTGTTTATATTCCCTCACAGATCATGTAGAGGCTTATTTTTTTCTTAGGCAGTTATGATTTAAACTTGTAGAAAAGTATAAATAAACTGTATCCTTAAAATATTAGAGGTAAACACTGCTGTTTTCTTTGCAACAACCACTGAATACAAAAGCTATCAGATTGTGTTATGACACTTCCCATAGGAACACCAAATGTTGGTTTATGAATGTCATTAATATAATATGCAAATTATCTGTTTGGCTTTTGCTCCTCTATTTGGGTTAACCTAGTCAGTCAGTCAGATGTTACTAATGAGAAAGCTGATGAAAGCTTATCCAGCTGCTGAGAAGGTCAATAAAATGAGAGACTTCTCTTTCTTTTCACTTGCCCTGTGTCTAGAATGCTTCATGTAGTAATGTTTTGGCTGATTAACTGAATTCATCTGTGTATTAATAACGGAATATGAAGCAAGTTCTTATTTCCTTAAAAAAAAAAAATCTATCATAATATTAGCTATTCTAAAATGATTTAACTTTATTATATTTGTATTATTAAGAAGTTTTCAAAATAAAACAAAGGTGACAAATTAGGAAGGTTTCTTATCATCAGAAAATGCATTTCATCATAAAGACTGCTTTCTAGTAAAAAAAATAGCAAAATACTAGAAGGCCCTTCAAGGCAGAGTTGTTTGCTTTTCAGACTTCTTTTTCAGTTCTGCATTTTTTCTCCCAATATGTTTTTCAATCACTTTTTTCAAGGGAACAGAAGTGAAATTTAAGTTCAACTCTTCCTAATTAAACTCTATACTACTGTGTAGACACAGAATGCTAAAATATCTTTAATTTTTTTGATCTTTACACAAGACAATACTTACACAGGGGATTGAAACTCTCAAAAAGAATGATTCATTGCTGTCTGGATAGTATTAGAAATCTCTGTTGCAGAGATCCTTGTAACAAAATCTTCAGCTGAATCCAGATAGAGTCCCTGAATCACTTTTCTTCTTGGTTCTTGTACTCCAGCCACCCACAGTTCTGCATAACCACTCCAACAACACCTGTAATCCCTCACTATTGATTGTCTTAATCTAAATACAAAATACCTCCTAATTATCCTACCTATGTATAAAAGACTGGTTTGTTTTATGATTTCTGCATCTGCAATAACAGTTTGTACTTACAGTTATGTACAATTGGTCAATTCTAGAATTCAAAACCACTAGAGGTTCCCTGGGACAGTCTGAGCCTCCACCCAGGATATGAATATGCATATTTAAACATACAAATTGGTTTATGCACAGCAGAAGCTGCCTGGGGAAATCTGTAGACCTTTCCAAAATTCCCAGCTGGAGAGTTCCTTTAGCAATTAGTCAAATATTTTGTTATGAAGGAGACTGGGAGGTAAGTCAATCACCTTGTCTCAGGTGGGTCCCTTATCTCAAGCCAGTCCATTCTGTCTATGCAGTCTCGATGCAGAGACCATCTGGGGAGTTCCTGAACCAGGCAGATAATGAGTCTGTGTGCTGCGTGTGTACACAGGTTCTGATACCCAGTTACACCACAATTCTAACCATAGGGCACATCTGAATTTGAACCTTATTTTTCCTTTATGACATAAATTCTAAAGTTCTTGTCACCATGTGGTTTCCACTTACATTTTTGGCTTGGCACAAAAAATCCTTAATGGAGAAATTACAAAAAATACTTCAAGTTTTGCTTAGAGTAGTTTGGAAAATAAGTAGCATTAAGAATTGAAACTAAGAAAGTAATGTCACACACTAAAAGAATACCAGATTTGATCAGTGTTTTCTTGCAAGGAGAATGTAGAAACATCATATTGTTTCCGAGATCTGGGTTGCAATAAATTTTATACTAAAAATTCATATTAGATGATTGCATTATAGAGAACTACTTTTCCTGAAGGCCCAAACCTTTGGGCTGAAGTATGCTTCTTTGTCTGCATAGCTTCTCCAAATTTGTCTAAACTTCTGTAAAGTATTTCTGGAATACACTCAGCCTTGAACGTACTGTCTGAAATTTCCTTTACTCTCCAAGGAAAATATTGCAACAAGGATAGTATTTTCTATAAAAGCAAACATCTATTGGTCAGAGCAATGCAGCTGTCATAGTTTAACCTCAGTATGCAGCTAAGCCACAGAGATGCTCACTCACTCCCCCACCCCATGAGAACCAGAAGGGTAAAAGTGAGAAAACTCATGGGCTCACATAAAGACAGTTTATTAACTAACTGCAAAAAAATTATAAAGAGGAAAATAAATGAAACCAAGAAAAACAGAGATTAAAAAAAAAAAACAAAACAGTTTCTCACCATGGACCAACTGATACCCAATCAGTCCCTGAGCAACAGCAACCCCAACCAATTTCCCTCACCTGCTGGTTTTATTGCTGAGCATGATGTCATATGATCTGGAATATCCCTTTGGTCAGCTGGGGTCAGCTGTCCCAGCTGTATCTCCTCCCAGCTTCTTGTTCATCCCCAGCTTACTCACTAGTGCGGTGGTTTGAGGAGCAGAAAAGCCCTTGAGTCTGTGTAAGTGCTGCTCAGCAATAACAAAACATCCCTGGGTTATCAACATACCAGCCCCATACCAGCTTCTATGAGGAAAATTAGCTCTATTGCAGCCAAAACCAGTAGTATCTTATAAAATCCTTTATCAAGTTAAGTTTAAGATGAAAGGAAGTTCAGTAAGAGAGCTGACCCATAAACTTCTTATGTTTAGCTGGAGTAAAACCTTTCAAAAAAGCCTACAATCTCAGGGCTTACTCCAGGGCCTTTTATTCCTCTCTTCAGAAGGTGAGTAGGTATTACAGCTTTTGTTGTACCTCTCAAATTGCTATGAGACTCCAATTCCACCTGGCTCATTTTGCACAAACTGATGCTTTGTTTCCTCACAAAACCCCCCAGATTAACCTATTCAGCATTAGTGGGGCCATAACAATGGGACTCTTCTGTGGTTGTAGGGGGATAGCACATTGCAATCACAGATATGTAGCAGTAAATGCATCACAAAGTTCCCATGTTGTCTAAGTCACCCAATTATCTCTGGACTAAATATTGTGAACTTATGTAGTAGCATACTGGAGGGTAGTATCAGATCCACTCTTTAAGGAAAGCAAAGCTTGTAAAATCAGTTGAAGTCATTGAAGAATATGTTCCTAGGGTTTCCATGGCCTTTTTGTTATGACACAAAAAGAATGGATGAAAATCCAATTTTTTATGTTATGAACATTACTATTTATTTATTAAGTGATTTATTATGAGAAACATTAACTTGCAGTTGTCACAGAGCTTTAGGAAGTAATCTAAACAGAGAACTTTATTACACCTAAATATTAGGCAGATTTGAAATATTAGCATGTTTTCTACTGAATACAAATAATAGCAATCTTCTGTCATAATAGAAACAGAAAATGACATAAAGGTATTTAAAGCAGTAGACACTAAACCCCATTTTGATTTGACAGGGCATGAAAGAAGCCTGATTTTGTTTTGATAACTTTTTTTTAAAATTATTATTTCTTTTGTACAGTAGTGTCCTTATGAATTTCTGCTGTTCCTTAATACTGTTGCTGTTATTTTGGGGAAAAGAGGAATGTTGCACTGCTCTGTGCTTCCCAGGCTGGTAACATTCAAGGACATGAATTCTAGATGTTCTGAGATCTGTGGTGCTGATATTTCTTCTCTCTCTCTTTCTCTTCTTTCTCTCTGGTCTAACAAATTCCAGGAAAAAAAGCTCAGAAAAGGTATACCTTAAAAAGGCTGAATGTCTTGTGTAACGATGAGTGGCTTCTTGGCTGACACTGTCTGCCAGTAGATGATGAGTGTTGCCCTTACAAGTAGGCGTCACTGCTGCAATCTTCAGGTAACGTGAAAATTGCTCTCAGCAATTCAGAAAATAATTGTCACTTCCTTCCTCTTTGCAAAAAAGTAGAAGGAAACAAGAAAGCTTCACAAGGAAAAAGGGAAAAAGTAGTGATAGGCTGATTTAGCAAGTAACACAATGTAATAACAAACTTTTAATTGAGACTGATTTCATTGTCCAATTAATTCAAGACCAATTTTGGACAAAATCAACTTTTCTAGGAAAAAAATGTGAGACATTCTGCCTTCCATTAAAGTGAATGATTCTAAGTTTCTTCTCTGTTGACAATTAATGGTTATACTGATGTGTCATGCCATGTAATTGACAGTGAAATAATAATGTCCCATGATTTTATAAAAAACGTAATTGAAAGATGTGTTACTGCCTTATCACAACTGAGCTCAAACCTAGGTATTTGGTGAAAGCTTGGTCATTTCCAAGGAGATGGAAAAGTCCCTGGATGCCTTTTTTACAACATGTTTATGATTAATCTGCCAAGACACACTTCTTCTGCTAGTCGTATTTTCAAAGATATATACTTAAGCAATAGAAAATTGCAGGTGACACCAAGCTGTTGATATGCCTGAGGAATAAGGTGCCACTCAAAGGGATGTGAACAAGCTTGAAAAGTGGGTCCATATGAATCTCATGAGGTTCAACAAGGCCAAGTGCAAGGTCCTGCACCGGGGTTGGGACAAGCCCCAGTATCAACACAGGCTGGGGGATGAAGAGATCAAGAGCCGCCCCAAGGAAAAGGACTTGGGGGTGCAGGGGAATGGAAAGCTGACCATGAACCAACAATGTGCATTTGCAGCCCAGAAAGCCAACCGCATTCTGGTCTGCATCAAAAGAAGCATGGCCAGCAGAATGAGGGAGGTGATTCTGCCCCTCTACTCTACTCTTGTGAGACCCAACCTAGAGTACAGTGTTCAGCTCTGGATTCCTCAGCATTGGAGAGGCATGGACCTGTCGGAGAAGGTCCAGGGGAGGACCACAAAAATGATCAGAGGGATGGAGCACCTCTACTGTGAGGACAGGCTGAGAGTTGAGGTTGGTCAGCCTAGAGAAGAGAAGGCTCCAGGGAGACCTTATTGTGGCCTTTCAGTATTTCAAGGGGGCCTATAAGAAAGATGGGGACAAACCTTCTAGCAAGGCCTGTTGCAACAGGACAAGGGGTGATGATTAAAAGAGGGGAGATTCAGACTACATATAAGGAATATGTTTTTTCCAATGAGGGTGGTGA
Organism: Megaceryle torquata; assembly: GCA_024611175.1. Taxonomy (NCBI): domain Eukaryota; kingdom Metazoa; phylum Chordata; class Aves; order Coraciiformes; family Cerylidae; genus Megaceryle; species Megaceryle torquata. The sequence continues at coordinate 16,968 of JANIJG010010604.1, read as the reverse complement.
AACTGTGGCCCAGGTTGCCCAGAGAGGTGGTTGATGTCCCATTGCCAGAAACATTCAATGTGAGTTTGGATGGGCTTTTGACCATCCTGATCTAGATAAAAGATGTTCCTGCTCACTGCAGAGGGGATGAGCTAGATGACCTTTAAAGGCTCCTTCCAACCCAATACAATTTATGATTCCGTGATTCCAAAGTTGAAGTACTATGGCTACTGGAACAATCTTCTTTACAAGATCTTTCCTCTAAAAATTATTATCAGTTTATATTATCTGATTTTATTTTGGCATGTCATAAGCCACTCAAGCTAAATACACAAACTACTTCTTGGAAGTGTCAAAAGTCCATATTCCTGGGGAGAGAGGAAAGGGACACGTGTTGTGTGACCACGAGCAGTTTTAGACACAGACAGGGAACATGCACGGTGGCGACAGCACGTACAAGCAGCCGCAGGTGCAGCAGAGGAGGCAGCTGTGGTCAGCGTGCATTTGAACAGTGCCACCACGCTGGGCACAACTGTGTAGGCAGTGCCTGACAGAGTGCAATATGTCGCTGTGGCAAGCAGCCCAGAAAGCGAATCTTCTGATTGAGAGAGGGTCTGCTGGGTATCTACATGAGGCTTCACATATTCTTAAAGTCCTTTGAAATCTCTTCCACTACAAGGCAAATGACATACTGCCACTTCCAGGGAGGGTGCCTTCCATTCTAGCCAAAAAAGCCCTTTAATTTGCACATTTTCTCAGAATTCACAAACTCTGATGGCAACAGTGGAGTACAGGGGCTTTGCTCAGGTGAAACAGCAATCACAAAATCTTACCAGTCTTGCCCATTTTTATTCATCCCAGGCCACACTCTTGGTCCCAGTCACGTGGAATCCCCAAGGCAGCAAAATTCTCTTTCTTCCATAAATGCCACGGATGTGAAATCATCCCATATTCTTTAGAAGTCCTCCCACATTGTCCATGCTCCATAGTCATCTTATTCTGGTCTTGGCAAAATAAATGCATAGCTAGAAAACTGTGGAAGGAATATCTGTCTGGTCATAATCCAGATATGGGAAGAGTTGGGAACCCCTCAGTTCCTCTGAAACTCAGGACCAAAGGATTCAGAGAGGGGAAGTGAGGGGTATCTACACCAGATGCACAGCAGAGTCTGCTCCTCTCTAAGGCACCCTCCATCCTTGGATAATTTTTGAGAAGCTTGATCGCCTCTGAGCAAACTCAAAAGACAGCAGGGGAGCAGCTGCCTTTCCTGTGACTTTTTCACAAAATTCAGTCTCTTCCTGTTCTTTCTTTTCTTGCCCACCTCTGCTTTCTCCTGCCTTTGTGCAGAATCAGCAAAACATTTTTGCAACAATTCACACATCTTGAGGCATGAACTCAGTGCAATTTCATGTTTTGGGTGACACCATTTGGTAGGTCACTCTCTTCAGAGATCCTCTGCATGATGTCTTTAAGGATCAGTGGAAAAAGAAGATCTGTGATCAAGAAAAGTAATGTGTGGCTGTGGGATTCAGGTGTCTCTGGGGATGATATGTATGGGCAACAATATAACTATATACTGGTCTCATACTTCTGACTGTGCGTCTCTAGACAATGTCAATGACCAGGATGTTTCCCTGATTAATTTTTCCTCCCCACACACTTACGAGGGTGAGCAATAGTTCAAATATCTGTAACTAAAACATCATTCCTTCAGATGATCTCAAGAACCACACATAGAGACAATGCACATAAAGGCAAAGACTACCTTCACCTTGTGCCAGTTCAGACACCTCTAAGACTCCACAGAATCAGTCTTTGTAGGGATACGTGAGACTGGGCCCTGTGTGGGAAGTCAGTGGAGTCCAGCATGGAAATCAGGTTTGACTGTGGGAGAAGGACCTCACTTTAATAGCAATTGAGTTGCAGGGTAAAGTAATATGTGTTTTGCTGTATGGTTACCTAGACTCATGTAGTTGAATGTGACTGTATCAGCATGTATACATCTGCGATGGGCTTTGTTGACATAAGCAGATATTATCTGTGTAGAGTGGGAGAGGAGATAATCTTTTGACTGCTGTCAGGGTAAGGACAGATGCCTCAGTGGAGTGCTGCTCCAGTACTTGTGAAAGGTACGATGGAAATAGCATGAAGCCAGGTTGATGCAGATGTTTTCTCACATTATGCTGTTTTCTTTGGATGTAGGCACAATGGCAGTTGTTATATCAGGCAAGACAGTGGAAAAGATGGAGATCAGTTTGTGATGGAACATTTCTGTACTGTACAGTCTGGTAACATCCTCATGCAGGGTGTGCAATGCTGCATTTCTCAGAGAAACACACACTCCAGGAAGACTCTGTGGGTGTTAAAAACTTGATGGAGGCATCCTTGTGGCCTGAGGTCAGCTCACAATGGCTGCATTGGGAGCAGATGAATCTCATTTGCTGTGAACTGGGGCAGTGCTCACATTCTCTTCAAGCTGACTTTGTGGCTGGGAGGATTTGCTTTGACATAAAGATTATGCTTTCCATTGTTAGACATTGTGAAAATTACTCCTGTAATAGATGAGACTTGCCTGAATCAGCTTAATCTCCACCAGCTGATCCTGCATGTGAGTTTCTTGACCCATAATGACCAGATAGAGAAGGGTGAGGTGTAGCCTGTGGCAGCCAGGTGTATGCTGAAAAGCAAAATGAGGTGGTTTGGGCTGAAATACACCCATTCATGACAGGCTCGTTTATAGAACTCAGGCAAAAGTGTTTACATCAAAATAATCATTTGCTTTCTCCATCATCTTTACATCTATCATAAGAGTCAGAACAATATTAAACAAGTCTTCAAAAAGGAATGTTTCCAGACAAGACTTACAATGGCAGGAAGAGATATTAGATTTGAGAAAAAACCAAACAACACCCCCCCCCCATTATATTTTGCATTAATATTAATTCCAGTAGCCCATTATGATATCTTGTCTCATCTGTGTATAACATGGGTCATAGCATATGCTTTTATCAAGATTGCACCTTGTGTTTGAGATCCTGTATATTTTATAGGAAGCAAACTGTTTAGATGAAGGTCTTGAGGCAAAGGCAAATCTCTGTTTGAATGACAGTTACTTACACTCCTCAGATGTTAAAACTGTAAGTAGTAATTCTTATAATTAAGATGTACTTCATTTCATAAGAATTCCAAATAATAGAGGCTCCACTGTATGATTTTTTTTTTTTTGAGTCTTTAATATTTTTTTTCCACTTAAATACTCCCTCTTCTTATATTTCAGCTTCTTCTAGATTTCTGCTTAGCTTTTAACTAAGCTTCTTAAGCCTAGTTAAAAGCTAAGTGTACTACTTATTGTCTGGCACAATCTGCTGCTTTTTGTTTGGTGAAAAATAGCCTGACATTCATATTTTTTAACCATCTGTACAACATACCTAAGAACTGGTATTCTTTTTGTTTTCCCCATCCTTTCTTTCACTTTCCTTAGCTAATTACTTTTTAATTGTTTAAACCTTGCTGAATAATACATAATATTAATCTTGTAATTAAAAAAAAAAAATTTAATTCTCTTTGTAATCTGGTTTGAAAAAATCTCAATTTGAATGACATATATAACTGCCTTCATAATTTTTGGAGTACATGAATGTCAGAATAGCAAACTAATTTTAATGACTCACAAAAGTGTATTGTAAGCTCAAGACTAACAACTTATTGTGATAATGTAATTTTAAGATAGTGACAGCCATTCATGTACTTAATAAACAAAGTTATTTTTATTATTTAATGCTATTTATTTCATGTAATCCAATGTTATAATTTTTTGTATACATCAAGTGCTTAAACATTGGAATTATATCAGCAATACATTTTTGATGTTACTTTTGCTTCCAACACCAGAGTTCTTAAGTTATTAATCTTTTCTCATGCAAGATGGAACTCATCCTGTTCATGTTTCTTTTGAAGCCTAGCGTGTTTAAATCTGTGGTATCTACCTGCAGCAAAAGCTAATAAACAAGCAATAAAGACAGCACTGCAATTTTTGAACCAAGTCCTAGATCCGCAGGTTTGGATAGATACTGCACGCCAAATACCAAATGCCACACACCAAGAGCCAAATAGTAGCTTAATATTATTATGTACCAAAACACCCTCAGAATAGGTTTGATCTTTTTGAATATCAAAATGGTGGCAATATTCACAAATCATGGCATACTTATTGATTGAAAGGCCAGCTACTCTACCAGGAGACAGTTTATTCTTAACTCTTAGAAAGGTTATAATTTCAAATTCTTATTAATTCCAGTGTGACTTGTAACAGCTTGCACTGGAATTCTGAAACTTCTTAAAACTTGGTACACAAGTTGTATTCTATCAAGCAGCTGGGCCAAGGCAGCTGTAGGGCTGCTTGAGGTCTGTCTGCATTGTCCACGGTATTGAGGGTCATACCCATTTCCTCATTTCTTCCTTTCCTGATGCAGAACATTTATACTGTAGGGGGCAGATCAATGCATCTTTTCATGAGGACCCTGTCTGAGCTGAAAGCTTCCATCCTGCTAGTACCCTACAGGAACACCACAGTTTCAACCTATTTCTTCCAGGAAATAAGCTCTGATGGAAAGTTATGTACCCCCTCAGTCCTTCACCTCCTCATTGTCTAAGCAGTCAAAGACCTCTCCTGCAAACCTGTCTTGTGTCTGTATTGTCCATCTCTGTTCTGATGCCATGGTCATTACTTTATCCAGTCTGCCACCATCCAAAAAAGACCACAATCACTTAAACTGCAGACACAGGAGCTACTTACTTGCACCAATGAGTAAAATAGACACCCCACCTGATCTCAGCTCTATCTCAGCGCTAAAGATAAGAAAAATTCTAGTGACCCATTCAGTATTCCCGCTCCCTTAGGTCTTCCTCTGACCGCCCATGCCCTGTCCCCTACTTGAGCACAAGTTGTTGATGTTTCTCATGTTTGGGGTTTTTTTTCACAATTTCTCCATATTTAAACTCCTCTCTCAGATTCCTATAGTGACAAGTACTACTGCTAAAGATTTAATATTCCATCTGAAAACAGTACTGGGAGATGGGTATGATGCATGTCTCTTCAAGCCAGCTGAAAGACTCCTATATGCCTCAGTAGAAGTTTGAGAAATTACTCAAATTCCATTTCAATAAACCAATGTTATTATTATTTAAATCACATAATGCATGCTGTTGATATTAATGTAATTTTTGTTTATGCTTAAAATTGAACAGGTGAATCTTGAATCTCATATATTGAATTATGAGTCTAGAACAGTTACTGTGTCTAAGACTTTTAAGTGTGCTATTTTTGATTCATAAAGCATTTGTTGTATCAACAAATGCAGCCAAATAATTATCTGTAACTGGTACACCTCAGAGGACATGACTGAGAGAAGAAAAACTGGTTTTGTCTAAATAGATAATAAGCTTACATCAGATCAAATCTTATCTATGTCTTCTTTCAGCTAGAAAGAACTCTTGAATAAACACAGGCACACTAATGGATAGTGCTAGTGAAATGGAAAAACACACATCATACAATAGATTTAAAGGGCGAGGTCTTAGAAGCACATCACTGTTTTTGAAAGGTTTAGCTCCATCACCCTAGCATTTGAAAGTAAGAACTACATTTTCTTGTGTTTAATTCAAATAATCCTTTAACATCAGTGAAGATACACAGGCTTAAAGGAATAACTTGTCTCTAGCTTTTATCCAGAAATAAGAAATAAATAAATAATGCAACCCCTATTCGATGTGTTCCCTCTGTCTCAGCTAATGAGGAAACAAAAGCTTTGATGCAGAACAGTAAGTTATTTTTGAATGAGAGTAGTTTGCACTGTACTTGTTCATGGATGACCCGAGAAGATTTCCATGTGCCAATGTAGAAAATATACGGAATAAAGCTGCATGTTAGAGAAACTGTTTCCCCATATTTTGCAGTTCACTTCAAGGATAATTAGCACTGTTTGAGTTAAACGCAATAAATACTTTAGATTTATATTTTTACTGTAACATTTATAGTACTAATTTATATTTGTGATGATAAAGGTTAGCTCCAGGGAATGCCTTTGTGAAGTACTATTTAGTTAAATTATAGTAGACTTCCTCTACTATTCATAAAATCTAACCAAAATATTAATTAAAATGTAATTAATTATATCTTCTTTGGCTATACAAAATTGTCCCATAATTCAGAGTTCTTTTGTGAAGTTGAATACCCAAATTTCTCACCCAAAATACAAGTAAACTCAGTAGACCTAGGACTGTCTTTATCTAGCATGTTAGAGTCTTAGTCCTTACTTGAATTTTGTAAAATTATATTATTTTGCAAATTTATGTAAATGCAACTGTTTACCTGAATTTCAATTAATATGAAATAGAAGTTATATTTCACCTTTTGCTGGTAAAAGAACCATAAAGGCAGACTATCCACAAGTGGAAAAGCAAAACATGTCTCTGAGAAATCATTTTACTCAAGTACATTGTCAAAAGTGAAGTGGGAACTTTAATAGGACTTATATGACAAACTACTCTTTATGCTTTTGAGCATTTACCTCTAGGAAACTCATTTCTGCACGACTGGACAGAATAACCTCAAGAGGCAAAATATTCGAAGTGGAACAGCAAAGGAAATGGAAAACTTGCTGGCAATAATCATTAACATTTCCTTCTGAATTTTCATCATTAGGGTGACATTGTGAGGCCCTCTAACTCTTTTTCTATCCTGACTTTTAGGTGGTCCAGTTTATAAAGTATACAGATTGTTTTCTGCCTTCCAAATAAGTATTCATGAAATATGTTTTCCCCTTTATAATTCAATAGGGATGGGATGTGTACACTCTCGGGGACAAGGAAATAATTCTAAATAAGGTGGCTGATTATCCTTCTATGTTCTGTACATAAGTAAATTGACCATAGCTAATTTTGTTTTCACATGGTTGTCAAGAGGGTAAGTGTTTTGAACCAATACGTTAAATGTTCCACTTCATAAATTGGAAGCATGCCTGGTGCAGCTGGTAGTGCCAGCTGGCCGATCTTCAGTGTGGGGCATGTGTTCACTCTTTGTCTCATGGCACTGAATTAGCCAACTGTGTGTTGTCCCCTTTCGAGGCAAAACTAATAAGTGTGATTAAAGGAACTACTTTATTTCACTGATCTTCACCTCAAAAGCAGACAGAAATCCCATGCCATATGAAAAATATCTGCCCTCAGTTACCCTGTTGGTTATCAGTCCAATGAGAACTGAATTATGAAGAAATGTTTAAAGTCTTGGTGACCCACTGTATTTGTCTTTCCTTCTTGCAAGTGAGAATTTGAATCTCCATATATGTCACAAATGAAAACGAGTACCATAATTTCAATCCTCAACTATTTATTAAATAATATTGAAATATAGGAAATTCCACTAAGGAAAAAAATCTTTTTTTTTTTTTTTCAATGTGAGGGTGTCTAAATACTGGAATAGGTTTCTCAGAGAGGTTGTAGAGTCTCCATCCTTGGAGATACTCAAAACCCAACTGGGTATGACCCTGAGTAACCTTGCTTGAGCAGAGGTCTTGAACTGAACAAACTCCAAGGTCTCTTCCAGTCTCAACCATTCTGTGCTTCTGTGGTTCTGTGATACTGAACAAGATTTCAGTAAGGAGAAAGGGAAAGTTAGCTATTTTAATTGGTATTTGAGCTATTGTTTTTGTTATTTTTGTGGTTTTCTGTCTCGGAAATTGCTAGTAGCTTAAATCTGAGCTGTGCAGGGCAAAGTTTATGTTCCTAAAATAGGAGACTGCAATACCTTATTTTTAGGTAGAATTTACTTGGCCTCCTATGGACCATCTTCACAGAAAACTTGCTGTATACTAAGGATTCTGTAGAATTTTAGAAAAACAGAAATGTAATTAATTCTTTATTTTTACAAGTATTTGAGATCTATATTTTAGACTCTAAATAATTGTTCTGTAAATTGAATTTACTAGGAAAATGAAATACAGGTTGCAATGAGTTTATAAATATTTTATTGACCAAAATGAAATAGATGTCTTCAAGGCTAGTGTTCTTTATACCGCTTAGTTGAGAGCTTTCCATGAATTAAATATACAAAGCATGGTGTGGCCAGACTGGCCTATAAGAAGTAAGCTCATCGAGTTCCCCAGAGGATTGTTTTATACCTTAATAAAAGCCACTTCTAATTGTGTTTTCTCTGTATCAAAGTTTTCATATTGGCTGAAAGAAGTGTTTATGCCTGTGTAGAAATGGCAAAAGATAAGAATGAGAAGACAGTGAGTGCTCAAGTAGGCATGAATAATAGTTATCAAGAGACTAAGTGGCATCATCAGATATATGCATGTATGAGACACCAACTGTTTAACAGCATGCTCTGATTAGGTGCTGTCATCTCAAGCTCTTACACAAATAGATGCTAAGGAGAATGGAATCACTTGGCAATCCTTCCCTTGGTGTTAGCCAGCAGTGACAGAACAGCTACTGGTGCAGACTGTTTCTTAAAGGCATGAAGCTAGGCTGAGAGGTAAGGATAGTTGGCAGAGTTACTTCTGCAATTATTCTGATCCACAAATGAGACTTTGCAATCATCACTGCAAGAGTGGCACAACTTTTGGTTTTAGATTGGCTCTGGTGAATGATACCTATGCTAGAGTACAAGAATCCATAGCAGGCTCCCTGGTGCTACTGCACACCATTAACACATTGTTAAAGTAAAACCAACAATGCAAAAAAGAGTCAACTTTACTATGTTGAGGACTAGTGGAAGAAAGACATAATTTGTGAAGGTGCAGTCTATGGGTCATGACCTGAAGCAGCTGCAATGTGCCAGGATGCCTTTTGAGATATATACTGGCAAACTGAATCAACCCTTGGCTTGGAGATGCTCCTGTGTTGCTGCAAAATGTAGGGACTTGTTTTTCCTATTTGTGATCACTTGCAGGTCATTCATGAGTCAGCTCTGGGGCCAAAGTGCAATCATTCAGGAAATTAGGATGTGAAGCATCCTGGAACTGTGCACAGAGCCACCTTATGGTAACTTCCTCCTACAAAAAATTCTTTTGAACAATACAATCTAGGCATTGCTAGAGAATATTGAAGCAGTTTTAGTATGGGATTTCAGAGCTGTAATTTTTTTTTAATATTCTTTAAATATAAGAAGAGATAGATAAGAGGAATGTTTTACTAGTCATTTGTCCCCATATTTTGAAGAGTAATTAAATTGTAGCTAGAGTTTTTGGGAGTCTGATGATGAAATATCCTTTATTTATTGAAAAAAAAAAAAATCATGTTTTTGAACTACAACTCAGAGTAAAAGAGGAATATTAAGAATCTGCTTCTGAATTTTAAAATTCAAGATGTTCCTAGAAAGCTGCTCCATATGTTTCTTTCTTATGTTAGTGGAGGAAGGATGATTGGTAGCAGTCGGTTCATACATGAGCTGGTGATATATATTAGTGTTGATGCCAACACATCAGACCATGGTAAGATTTTGCTGGCTAGATGATTAGCATGTTGCTTATTTTGCTTGCTGCAGGAGGCAGAGGAAGAGAGATTCACTCTGAAAACTCAGTACACGAGTTTTGAGGAGGAACATTAAACAATTTAAACCAGCACTGCCTTCTAGCAATTTAGTTGCTTCCCTGCTGCAATATCTCCCAGCACTTTCTAAATATTGTATGAGATACTTAAAGGTGAGGACACAGCTGTTGTGAATATCCATATCCATGAATCATTATTAATGGCATTGCTTACTGACAGAGTTCTCTGGGTGACTATCGTGCCTGCCTCAAATGGGACTGACAATCCCTTTAAAAATGCATCAGTTCTTTTCACTCTTTACATTGCATAGGCTTATCAAACATTATTAACCCTCTTATTTCTCGGACAGACAGTAATAAACGCTCTAGCACTTTTTTGCTCTCCTGGGGCTGCTGCAAAATCTACTTTTGCAAAGAGTGACTGAAACATATCTTTCAAATTAGAAGGCTCAGAAAGTAAGAAAGATACCTGAAAATTTACCTTGTCCTGAGCTCCAGAGTAATCACCTTTATAGCACTCTTTACAGTTGGTAATGCTCTATAATACCTTTACATTTACTTCCTCATATCCTCATAAACCCCATAGTGCTGTCATGGACTAGAATTCTCAAGGAAGGATGTCATAAGATTGACAGTAAGAAAATAGTATGTATCTTCAAGCTTGTGGAAGCTAACAAAATCTGGACATTTTCCAGGAAAGACTTCCTGGGTGGATTATACTGAAGCTGCCCAAGGGAAAAAAAAGCACAAAAATCATAAGATATATTTCCCCTTTGTTACGGAAATTTTGTTTCTTTGCAGATTTTCAGACATGTTTGTATTAGATAATATAGAATAAAATACTTGGAGGTTTATTGTCTGCTGTCTAGACTAATGTTATGGCTGTCACAGGTCATAATACGTTCATGTAGCTCATTGCCATTTGTTGTTCGCTTTAGGTTATTGAATATTTATATATGTATATGTTTCCTTTTCCTCATTTCTTTTTTTTTTTTTTTAAGAATGAAGATGACATTTTATTGAACTAAATTAAACTCTTGTTGATGTTTCTATTTCAAGTTCCTATTTATATTTGAATGATTAAAGTCTTTAAATTTTCATGATGCTCAGAAAGGGTTTTAGCATAAAAATGATTTTCTGTAATACTGGGGAGTACAGAGAATTGATCTGATGACAAAGAAATCATTGCAGGCAGAGTGAAAGGTATTTTGGCTGATATTTCATCTTCCACTGTTTTCAGTTTCCCTTAAACTCCTACCATGTAATTAACATTTAACATGTTTAGAATCTGGTTCAGACTGTTAGACACTTTAATACTTGGGTATGCAGCACTTTTATATTTAGAAGTCACTCTGCTGTTTCTCAAATGTGATCTTTTATATTGGCTTGAGTAGCTTTGTATCTCGTGATTTTACAAAGAATTGAACTCCTTTCCCAGAGCTAGTAATTTCTTTTCCTTTCTCATCCAGAAGAGTATAAAAGCTCTTCATGCAATTAGCTAATTGTTCACATCATTACAAAATGTGGTCCCAAGGGTTATTTACTGAGCAAGAAGAGTTTATCTTTCAGTCTCACACAGATGCTCTGTCATGGACATTTTAAGCTACATTAACCCAGTGGAACATACCTTTTCTTGTCAGGAAGGATCTGAAAGAGTACTGATGACCATAATGTCAAAGTCTTATGGGGAATTAAGATAGGATCTAATTAATAACTAGGACCTAGAATAACATACAAACAAAAAGAAGGGTGAATGATTTGTAGAAACAGAGGACTCTGGGTATCACATTAAATACACTGAAGCTATTCAATGTGAAATGCTGAGCTGAAAAGACATATATATACTGAAATCTATGTAGTGGAACAGGAGGTTGATAGAAAGCACTTTGGCACTGACAGAGAAAGCATCAGGATCTGAGTATGGTATGAGTACCATGAATATTCCATGTCTTTTAAGATAGACAGGAAAAAAAACCAAAACAAACACAATCTGAACACAAAAATCCCCAAACATAAAAACCTCAAAACCCCTTGTTTTCAAACTTTTTCCAAGCAACTGTTCTCAAAATGAAGTAGCTGGGTTCTCAATAATATTGTTTCCTTCTATTGGAAATTTCCCTGTCTTCTTTTCCAAAAGTACTGGAGAATTCTCTTTGTAGTAAAAGCTTTGTTTTAACAAAGTAATGTTTTCAAACAAAGTCTTTACAAGGCTTTGTGGTGAATATTTTCTATAATATTCCATAATATTCTGTTAGATATTTCTATAATATTCTGCTCGAATATTATAGAAATAAGGTGGTAGAAGATAGGGCAGCATAATCCAAATTTAAGTTTTTAAAAGACTACTAGTTTTAAAAATAATCTACATAGAAATCTTTGGAAGAACTGCTTCTAACATATAACAAAAGTGCAGATGCTTCACCTTTGAAAACAGCTACCAAAAATATCTGGATTTGAATGTACAAGGAAGTCACATTGTTGCGTTTTATTGATAGATTTTTTTAGATTTATAGTTGATAGGGAGTTTGTTTTGTTTTGTTTTGCTTTTAAATAAAATAATACAGGTATATTTCTGGCTGGAGGAAAAGAAATCTAACTCTTCCTTTGACACTTATTACGTGAAAAATAAAAATATTATGATATTTATTCAACTTCAAGTAGTATCACGAATACTTTGATATTTTGAAAAATTGAGAAGTAGTCCTCATTGTTAAAATACTTGTGAGATTATGTGTTGATTTAAGAGAGAGATGTGTTGCAGTATATATTGTTCTGTCCTCTGAAGATCTTTTTTCTTTTATGTATTATCAAACCACATTTACAATTTTTCTACTGAAGCAATATTTTTCTCAGAAAGATGTATTTTCTTAGCATCAAATAGAATTCCAAATTTTGCTAATACTGCAATGTACAGAAAATTATAATTGAAAGCTTAAAACTGCCTACTATCAGTTCTTCTTCTATAGAATATGAACAAAATGTTAATCTTTTCATTAAAGATATTTTTGATAGATTGAATGCTTCATTTATGAGAAAGTTTCTGCTATCTTTAAACTTTATGAGTTCTAAAGTCTACTGGGTTTGCTGAGATTATACTATTATGCTGGATATGGGCTTGAAGGCCAAACTGGAGACTTACCATGTTCCGACAGATTCCTATGGGGGATGACCCAAAACACATCTGAAGACTCCATGTGTATAATCATGCACAGTCAAAGAAAAGAAGGGTACGTTTTCAGACGTTGTACAGATCTTTTAGAAAAAAAGATCCCAATTTATCAAAAATTTTGGGAGCCAAGTAGTTTCCACATAGATGCAGGAAGCTTTTCATTATGGACCTTGTCTTTCAGATGCATAGCACATTATAGCAGCTTTCTGGTAGCTGAAGGGGACCTACAGGAAGGCTGGGGAAGGCCTGTTTAAAAGGGCATTTAGCAATAGGATGAGGGGCAATGGTTTTAAACTAGAGAAGGGTATATTTAGATTGGACATTAGGAAGAAGCCCTTTACTCTGAGGATGGTGGAACACTGAACAGGTTGGCCAGGAATGTGGTGGAGACCCCATCCCTGGCAACATTCAAGGTCAGGCTTGATGAGGCTCTGAGCAACTGGCTCTAGTTGAAGATGTCCCTGCTTAGTGCAGGACTAGATGACCTCTGGAGGTCTTTTCCAACCCAAATGATTTTATGATTTATGTTCTGGCATTCTATAAACATAAAGCAAGTTGGCTTTCTGTGATTCTGGAAGTGGTGAATATACTTGTAGCTCTCCCCTTGTCCCCAAACATACACAGAAGCTGGCAGCAATGAATATAGAAAAAAACCCTAAGTTTTTTATAAGTGTATTATACAACTCATGTGACTGAGGACTGTTCTAGGACCAGACAGGTTCTGGTGAATACACAGAGGTCCTAATTCATTCTATTAGTATAGAAATATAACAGAAAATAAAGAGAATGGATTTTTTTTCAGTTTTTGATTTTTAATCCTTTGCTGGTGAAAGGTTATAGATCCAAGTCAGAGTCCAAGGTTTCTTGAGAGCTGTAAAGTAAAATTATAGCCTGCACTGTGTATGGTTTTCCCAAATGACTGACACATGTATGATGCCTTAATGGTTGGAAGAAATTCAGATTTAATGCTGTATTCTTTTACATGTAATAGAATACTTCATGAATTCCTATGGAAGGGAACACCATCCCTTTAGAAATCATATTTTTGGCCTATGAATAGAAATTCATTCATGCTGGCATTTATATCCACATTTGTATTAGCCACTTGAAATTTAAGAAAATAGCTCTCTGTACCTGACGTGTCCTTCTGGAAAAGGATGCAGCAGTATCTTGCGTAGACAACAAGGATGGACTGTAGGGAGAACTGAGTGGGGCTACTGATGATGGTATAGGTCTGGAAAAGCCATTTCCCAGTCTCCCACTGGGATTTATGCTTGACACATTTTCAAAGTGTTAAAAGTTATTTTTCCTGTCTGTCTCAAATTGTAAGTGCTTAAAGTAGATTTTACAGAAAGGACCACATTATAGCAAAGAAACTATGCAATTTATTGTGTTTTCCTGTGTCTGCTCAGATGTTTTTCCCTAACTGTGGATGTCAGTTAGTGCAGGGCAGCAGCTGTTCCAGAAATCTGTAAACCCCCACGCCCGTGACCTTGAGCTGTCCAACTGGCAGCTCTTTCCAGAGGAGTGGTTTCTGAAAGCACCAGGTCCCTGTCCCCATGGCATCATACATGCAGGGCCAAGCTCAGACTGGCAGACCTTGAGAGGCTGGTCACTCAGTAAACTGTCACAAAAACCAGCATCAGCCCATCTGAGCTTTTGCTGTTTTTCAAGAGAGACAGCAGGGATGGAACAGCCAAATTCTGCTGATTCAGCATTTCCTGATGGAAAAGCTATGCTCTTCGAAAGTTCCCAACTTACCTTCAGTTTTCTTAATGCACTTCAGTTTTAGCCCAGTAATTTAGTCTGATGTTTCCATTTTTATTTTTACTTTTTTTTTGTGGGCTGCCAAATTAAATCAAGTTAAAATGCGAATATGTTTTTATTAGGGCCTGGAATCTATCTAATGAACTTTTAAGTCCCTTTTCTTTCTAGTCTTACTATAGAACAACATAGAAAACATAGAAATGTCTGGGTTGTAAGGGACCTCTAGAGGTCATCTAGTCCAGCCCTGCTGCTGAAAGCAGGGACATCCTCAACTAGAGCAGGTTGCTCAGAGCTCTGTCAAGCCCCACCTTGGATGTCTCCAGGGATGGGGCCTCAACCACCTCCCTGGGCAACCTGTTCCCGTGCTCCACCACTCTCCTGGTAAAGAACTTCCTCCTTATTTCTAATCTAAATCCACTCCTTTCTAGTTTTAAACCATTGCCCCTCGTCCTTTCACTCCAGGCCTTTGTAACCAGGCCCTCTCCAGGCTTTTTGTAAGCTCCCTTCAGGTACTGGCAGGTGGCTATTAGGTCTCCCCGGAGCTTTCTCTCCTCAAGGCTGAACAACCCCAGCTCCCTCATCCTGTCCTTGTAGGAGAGGTGCTCCAGCCCCCTTAATCATCTTTGTGGCCCTCCCATGGACCTGGTTCATCAGGTCCATCTCCTTACTGTGCTAAGGGCTCCAGAGCTCCAGGTAACCTATATTTTGCCACTTCTTCACACTTATATATTATTTTCTTGAATAATTATTCTTTTATTTTTCCTTAGTAAACCTTATCAACTAAAATTACAAGTCTTGACAGTATTTTGTCTTTCTTACCTGTATCATGAAAGCTAAAATTATAAATGTCAAGACTTTTGCAGAACATGGGAAAAAAAGTGAATAGTCTTTACACATTCCTGTCAGGAGTTGTTATTAATGTCACCATGTATAAGGGCTATCAATGTTTCTCTTTACATTGTAAACAATGTAAATTCTTTGCATGTTTTTGATGACTTTTTTACTACTTAGCCTGGGGTTACTGGTTGATTAATTCTCTTTCCACAAGGGGGACATTTTAAAGCTTGTGCATCCATCTCGCATCCAATGTGTCAATAATAATGCCTGAATAACATAAACTTGCACTTTTTTTTTCATATTTGCTTTTTATTATGACTCAGTTTCTTTCTTCTTTTGTCTGATTCAAGACTGTGGGTTCTGTTTGTAAGAGGGAAGCCTATTTTCTTCCAGACATTATTATGATTCTGTGTATATGTAGAAAATATGTTCCATTCCTAAACTGTGTGGTACTGAGACTTCTGTGTTTTGTGAGCCCTGTTATCTGACGGTGGAGAGTATGACAATTCATTGAACTGTCTGATATCAGAACTAACAAAACCAAAACCAAAGTATGGCAGAGTTTTATCAAAATAATCATAAAAAGAATAGCTGAAAGAAACAATGGACAGAACAGAAGCTATAAAGCTGAAGTATCATAAAAATAGAGAAAATGAAAGAAAAATAAAGGACATAGATGAAACAGTGATACAGTAAAAAATGAATAATAGAGACTCAGAAGAGAAGCACACATAAAAGAAATCACATATAAGTACTTGTAAAAATGTGTAATAAACACAGGGTAGGATAAGCTGACAGAATACTTCCATACCTATTTACCTACTGACCTTATCAAGTTACTTCAGTATTCAGCATTTGCTCACATTTACCATAGAATCACGGAATCATAGAATTGTGTGTTTAGGTTAGAAAAGACCTTTAAGATCATTGAGTCCAGACATTAATCCAGCACTTCCAAGTCCACCACTAAACCATGTCCCTTGGCAACACTTCTACACATCTTTTAAATACCTCTCCGTGAGACTTGTACAGACTGGAGAGCTGGGCAAAGAAGAACTT
Organism: Megaceryle torquata; assembly: GCA_024611175.1. NCBI lineage: Eukaryota > Metazoa > Chordata > Aves > Coraciiformes > Cerylidae > Megaceryle > Megaceryle torquata. The sequence continues at coordinate 606 of JANIJG010010604.1, read as the reverse complement.
AATGAGGTTTAACAGGGATAAGTGCAGAGTCCTTCATCTGGGAAGGATTAATAAATTACACCAGTACAGGTTGGAAGGTGATCTGCTGGAGAGCAGCCCTGTGGAGAAGGACTTGGGAGTCCTGGTGAAAAACAATTTATCCATAGGATAGCAATGTGCCATTGTGGCCAGGAAGGCCAATGGTATCCTGGGGTGCATTAGGAGGAGTGTGTCCAGCAGATCAAGGGAGGTTTTGCTCCCCCTCTACTCTGGCCTGGTGAGACCTCACCTGGAATATTGCATCCAGTTTTGGGCTCCCCAGCTCAAGAGGGACAAGGATCTACTCAAGAGAGTCCAACGGAGGGCTACAAGGATGATTAAGGGACTGGAACATGTGTCTTATGAGGAAGGGCTGAGACACCTTTAGTCTGGAGAAAAGAAGATTGAGAGGGAATTTAATAAATGTTTATAAATATATGAGGGCTGAGGGTTGGAGGGGGGCAGCCTCTTCTCACTCATGCCCTGTGATAGGACAAGGGGAAATGGATGTATGAGGAGGAACTTCTTTACTGTAAGGGTCACAGAGCACTGGAACGGGCTCCCCAGAGAGGTTGTGGAGTCTCCTTC